>JACXGM010007579.1:5194-30482 GCA_016801145.1 Umbra pygmaea
TACCTGGAGTAGGCACTCCATCGGTTTCCTGCTGAGAACCATGGCCTCAGATTTAGAGGTGCTGATCCTCATCCCAGCCGCTTCACACTCGGCTGCGAACCGATCCAGTGAGTGCTGAAGGTCACAGGCCGATGATGCCATCAGGACCACATCATCTGCAAAAAGCAGCGATGAGATCCTCAGCCCACCGAACTGCAACTCATCCCCACCCTGACTACGCCTCGATATCCTGTCCATAAATACTACAAACAGGATTGGTGACAAAGCGTAGCCCTGGCAGAGACCAACCCTCAATTGGAATCCAATTGAAGGAATATTTAACAGCTGTAATATTTTATTACCCACAACCTGCATTCAAAAGAACTGCAATGGTGAAATACCTACAAAGTGAATAAAAATAGCTAAACTACATCAATGAGAACACGCTTCTCGGTAATGTTGCAATAAATAAAACCATTAACAGTTTGTATTAAGTTTGAAAATGAAAGATTATTAGTATTTATTAAGTAAAAATAAAGTAATAAAATAATGCATGATGCAGAAAATCTATTAAAACAAACTATTATGAAAATCAACCTTTCTGGGAAATGTTGATGGGTTTGCCTAACATTTGTGTTATAGCAACACTCTGACAACTAACACTGTCTTTTAACACCAACACTGGGGTTCTGTTACAAAAGCATGTGTTTATTTAACACTCACAAGTGTTCATTGAACACCTCAGTTAACACTGGATACTCAACACTATACAATTTGCTGTGCCAATTTAGGATCCCAGAACCAATCAAGCACAACCTTCCTGATTTACATGCTTTGAGACCATGATAATTGAGGTCAAAGGTTAACTGTCTGGATTGGTGCATCGAATTCCAACCTTCCAGACTTCCATATATGTGTCCCTGGTCATGTCTGATGCTGTCTTCTCTACCGTTTAAAATAGTTTCTTCCACTTAGTCAGACATGGATGTCCCCTGAATCATACTGCTGAACATGCAAAGCCAATAAAAGCTTTTTATTATAATTACCTCTGGTATTAGACATGAAGATTTCAGGATTACATTTACAACTACTACAGTATATCAACATTTAGTGATAAATACTCCACTGACTTTGTCAGACGCCTGTCAAACATTTCTACAGAAATCTAGACAAGTTAATTGCAGGGTTTAGGAGACCTACTGTAGGTTAACAAAGAACCCAATCAGGGGCTGTACCATATTTTCATAGCTACTACTTTAGTGCGTCGTTTATTTGAATGCTATCCAACTTTTATGAGAAACTATCATATTAAAACTTTCTGGGAATGCATTGGTGTCTAGGAATTCTAATGTGCAAATATAATTAAATTAAATATAGTATTTAATGTCCTTGCAGTTTTCATACAATATATTTTTTCAATATCTTTTTTGTATTCTTTGCTGTCTTTTATTAACAAAATTTGCAATAATATCTTTCTTGTCATATACTCTATGTAGTCTACAAATAATACAAATGAAACAGCTATTAGAAAGTTCACAAGTTTCAGTGTTAAAATGAATTCTAACATATTTTCACACAAAACACTTTCAGAATTGTGATGCTAACGCTAGTTAAATAAATTATGTTTATCAATAAGGCCAAATATGAATGCTGTTAACATAAATTAACATTAACAAGTACGGTTTACACTTTTATTCATATTTATAATAAATCCAGTGTCTCTTTGTATCTTCTGAAATAATAGGAATATAAGCAC
Organism: Umbra pygmaea; assembly: GCA_016801145.1. Classification (NCBI taxonomy): domain Eukaryota; kingdom Metazoa; phylum Chordata; class Actinopteri; order Esociformes; family Umbridae; genus Umbra; species Umbra pygmaea. Next base: position 6,930 of record JACXGM010007579.1, read on the forward strand.
TATCTATTGAATTTCACAAGCCTTGTGTCCACTGTTTATGACTGTAACAATACAGTATATTTGCACTTTTGTTTTCCTTCTGTCTTGTCAATTGGTAAATGTTTGCATTAAGTAGCCACACCAGCCACAGGAAGAGTGGGAGACTAGAGGTGTGCCAGAAGTGGTAAACCTCATGACATCACAAGACACAAGCACTGCTGCTATTGGCCAGAGCTGGAGGCAGCCGGGTTTATAAGCCAACAAGCAGCCTCCCTCCAGCAGCATCCATCTACATCCAAACTGAACTGTGCTGCTCTTCTGGCATCCAACAGAATACCGAGCAGATATCCTCTTCTGACAAACTACTGCAGTACTCACCCTGGGGATTCTCTGAGGGACAAACCTAGGTAAAAGATGGCTTCTCACTTATTTAGATTTTGCAGCGCACATGCAGACTAAATTTAAACGATTTTCATGTAAACCACATCTCAGGCATAGAAAATCTTTTTACTGCGGAGTAAATTTTGACATTGTCGTGTTATGCATGTGCTTACTGCATAGAGATTAGTGTCAACTCTAGCTCTTATATAATCCTCTTCTGTCAAAGCTAAAAACAAAAATGTGTAAAATTTGTTTAATAATAAATGTCTTTAAAATTTGGGCCTTTTCAGGTAAAACAGAATGCATGCCTTATTGTGGTTAGTTAGGATGTGTTAGATTATGTTGTTTATACATTACTCACATGGTCAGAGTTCAGGTATGCCTTCGCGCTTCATCAATGCTGTCTAAACATCAGAGCACTCTAGGCCCTTGCTTGTAGCTTGATGAGATGTTTGGCATAAATGACAAAATACAGTAGGTTTTGTGAATGAAGGTGAACGTGACAACAGGAAACATAAGCTATGTCCGAAACACTTAAACCCACAGCTAATTCTTGTCAACTCACGTCAAAAAATCCTGAATTAAAAATCTTGTTCCATTGGCAAAAAATAATTTTTATCTTGTATTCAGGTCAAAAAATCTAACCATCCTTAAAATAAGACATATTTACTTAACAAGCTATATTTGTATTAGAAAATAACACTTGTTTTTAGTAAATATGCCCTGAAAATCAGTGTAATTCTTCTTGTTTCATTGGCAGATTATTTTACTTATTACAAGGAAGAAATACCTTGTATTCATAGGTTTTTTAACTTATTTTTTAGTTATTTTTGCAGTGCTTACCGACTCCCAAGTTCAAACCATAGCATCTAAGTTCTGCTGTGAGGACAAAGAACAACATCAGTAAAGACTGACATCTTCCTATAAAAAAAACATCTAAAAAACATCCTGTGAAAATCTCAAATTGCTCATCGCACCTCGCTACCGTCACACTTACCGTAGATCTCTTCATGCCACAAATGTAAGGACTCTTCATTCTAGAACTGAAGGACCTAATGACAAAGTAGAGTTGGCTTCCAAAATAAAGCTGAGGGGCGTTCATCATATTCTCTGCCTCCATGGACTGAATGTGGTCTTGCAGAATTCTACTTTTAACTCTCAGAATTATACACTATGCAGAGATTATTACAGGGATAACTGAAACACTGCCTGCTAAGAGTTGTACTTTCTGTAATGTTCAAACTGAGCTGTAAAACATGGGTGAGACGTTTGTGCATGGGGCTAAGCTTCATGGATGTCATTAGTTTGGGAAGAAATTATTATTTTTCTCCCTAAATGTGTGACTGACTATTAAATGATTGCAAGTCCTCCAATGGGCTATGGTAGAGACACATTTTGTTGTGCCATGTGTGGTTGTTCAAGAATTTATTTTACGAAATCCTGTGAAACTGTGTTGCACAATGATATCTAACGAACTATTCTGTAGCACCAATATGACTACCACTGTCCACAGTAGGTTCAAGCCCTGGCCTAGGCTGGAGGCCTAGGAGGACCGCTTCCTCAAATTTCAACTCAAACTGACTCAACGGGTGTTTCTGCATTGAGATGCGAATGGTAGAAATTATTAAACGGGGTGAGAAAAAGGGGGTATGAAATCTATAAAGGAAAGATGTTAACGGTAGATTTTTTATGCTTTCAACAGCTGTTCAGTTCACATAATCTTGTCACATTTACAGATTTACATTTTGTTTTCTCTCTTTAAAGCTACACATTGTGAAAATGAAGGCTGCTCTTGTTTTCGTACTGCTCTTTGCGTCTGTCCTATGTCGCCCGATGAAGCGTGTCTACAGCAGCAGTTCTGAAAGCTCAGAGGAAATGGTGAGTATTCCTTGTCATGTAAACACTGTATATAGTCAATAGATACAGACACAGACAGTAAGATTGATGTGTTCATGGTATCACTTAAAATTCCTGTTCATACTGGCAGTGGAAACCAGCTCCAGTGCTTCGTAAAGCCTGGAGAGTACTTACTGATGGTGCACCTCTACAGGTAAGAACCTGCTACCCCTCTATCCAGGCACATACCTTTATAATCTTTGTTTGACATTGGAATGTATGTACGCATTTGCCCCACAGGGAATAACAATTCCAATTTAAATACTGTGGTTTTCTTTTAGAATGTCGTGGTTGATCATCATCAGATGAAGCAGAGTTAAAACAAAGTTGTGTAGTACCATAATTCGGTACAAAGTAAAAAAATACAGTATAGGAGCATTGGTTTTTCCCAGAGTGAAATCCTTTGTGGTGCCAGGTAGAACCTAGGCAAGATTACACTTTATGACCCCATATGGATCTTTAAAGAATGTTTATCATATTTATATGTTTCTACCTCAAGCTCAATATAAAATGAATGCCTGGAATGCTCTATGAATGGTTTTGAAAAGAACCAATTTATAATCTAATGTATTTTTTTATAAATTCCTTCATGAAGTGTAACTCCTAGTATAATTATGCTGGCTTGCAATGTGATGTAAACCTTCAATCTCCAGCCTCCTCTTTTCAGAATGGCTGTAAGGGTAAGGATGATATTGATTTGGTTATTGAATTAGCTATATATTAACTAAAACAACCATTGTGCAATATATTTGAAATGTTATCTCTTTGTGTAGCATAATATTAATCAACTAAATACATGTAATCAAACAAAACATTTTCTATGTAATGGAGTAGGTTGTAAAATATTTAATAGGTTTCATACAAAGGGACATTGTCTCCAAAAGTGAGTATTTGTTTTAAAACAGTTCTTTGTAGAACACTATCCATCTTCAAAGAGCCTTTTAAAACGCTTCTTTAATTTGGCCCCAGGGACAATAATGTAGCGTGCCTGAAAGAACTATTTTGGACAACAAAAGAGCAGAAATGGTTACCTTTTGGGTCCAAGTTTAAATCTGTGTGTAGCATAACATGCTAAGTCCAGTTTAACTAGAGAAATATCCATGTGCTTTAGGTGGCTGTTGTTTATGCATGTTGACACTTGGATCCTGTTTGTTCTTCTTTCTCCAGGAAACAAATCCTACACCAGAGCCAACAACGAACAGCCCTGGAAACACCAGCGACAGTGATGAAAGTGAAGAAAGTGAGGAAAGCACAGCCAGCCCAATCAGTACAGACAGTGATGTGAGTAATGCTTTAATTTGAAAGTAAAAATTATGGAAGTAATGCTTTAATTTGGAAGTAAAAATTATGCTTTGGGGCAAAATAACTATGCTATAGGTCAGTGGATTGCAACCAAGGTACTAGAAACCTTGGGGGTATCCACAAGGGGTACATTTGACATGGGTTTTTATCTAAAAGAGGAAGACAGTGCTCGAATCGTTCTTTTGCAAGATAGACATTTTTGCTGTTTTGCCGAATGGATACGGCAAGAGTTTAATCTACCAGTTAGCTCTGCTGGTAGCTAATAAACCTGTTTGAGTCGTGACTCTCTCTGCACTTTCACTCGAGTCTTTAAAATAACTCATGACATCTGAGTTATCGCGAGTCTCTAGTATCATTAACTCGGATCAGTTGAGTCCTAATACAATCCGATCTAAAATGATAAAAGAGCCACACAAAAACTCTTGCAACATTAGCTACTACTAGTCCTTTCCATCTTTGCTGCAAAAAGCTTTATAACTTACAATTTTGTGACTCTACAAGTCAACTTAAGCGACTGAGTGAGCAGAGCGACAGTCCGAGACAGATTATAGGAACTCCCCGATCCACAGACTCAGAGCCGGAAAAATTGCAAACTCGCAGACCATGGGACTCACTCAAGAACGGAGTCCTCGATAAGTCATGAGTCCTCGAAGACTCATGAGTTGTCGATCACTCATGAGTTCTTGTGTGAGTCAGTCAATCGTGCGAATCAGTCTGAAATAACATAAAATGTTCTGCACGTAGCCTAGCTAGGCCTACTGTAGGTTTGGTGTATGAATGTAGTATATTAAAATGCAATTAAGTCGAGCAGACAGTCATTGCAAGCTCGACTCGCCTCGCAGACCATGGGACTCATGAGTTGTCGACCACTCATGAGTTCTTGCATGAGTCAGTCAATCACTCGAATGAGCCGGCTACGTTGTCCTGAGAGGATCTGTAGCCGACGAGCGAGTGAAGTCTATCTTCGAGTCAGGGTAAAGCAAGTCCACAACAAAAGCACTACCATAATGTAAATAGTTATTTCGTTTTTTCTTAGCATTTATTATTTGCACATTTTGCATGTTTATTCCATTTAATTGTTATTTTAGTTGTATTATTGTTCTAGTAATTTGCACATTTTGCATTTTGTTGCTTTTTTGTATTTGTGATTTTTTGTATGCTTGGTCAATCTTTAAATGATTTGCACATTTTGCATTTTTTTTATTCTTCACCATGTGAATCCACAGAACTTCCCACTACGTTAGTGGTTAGAGAGAATGGGCTAGGACTGAGTTTCCTTGGAGATTTAGCAATACCGACTCAAGTGACTCGCACAACCAGGATCAGTTTAGTGAGTGACTCAGAATATCCCGAATCCTTAAAATGAATAGAGTTTGCCAGGCCTAGTAGCTAAATGTATGGGTCTTAGCTAAAACCCACTGGTGATTAGTCATAGTATTATCCAATTGTGTGCAGTGAGATTTTCAAATGCATGCTTGGTGCCGCCTCTCGAGTTGGTCCATTTTCATTACTCGATGCCAGACTCTAATCATCTTTTGGATTTGGGTCTAAATTTCAATGGCTATTCTAGTTTCCTCCTAAGGCTAAAACTAGGAAGCTTGGGAAACATTTACAAAAGGTGTTTGATTACTTCGTTATTTATACCACTGGAAGGGTAGACTCTAAAATGGGAATAGGGAGCCATGTGTGGTATAACGTTAGCTTAATTGCCAAGCAAGTTAATTGTCCTGTAGCTAGTTGTCTAGTAGCTAGTTATCTAGTAGCTAGTCGTCCAGTAGCTACAGTAGTTGTCTAGTAGCTAGGCTTCTATAGCTAGTCATCTTAGTAGCTAGTTACTACATATTTTGTTTTTGCTTTTCCCCTCTCAGCAGCGGAACTTTTCATTTTGTTTGGCACAAATAAAAATTCTGCTTCAATAATTCTGCTCATGATATTATCTAATATAAATATATTATAAACATGCTGATTACCTTTAGAAAGAAGCTCATTTTTACATCTGGGTTAGGTCAGGGACAAGATGAAATGTTGTCTTTAATGGGGGGTCAAAATCATTTCAACTCAAAGATGCCATCAGGGGGTAAAAAAAGTAATGAATGGCAACAAACTATTGAGACACGCCTCCTATACGGAACTCATCCAGGAACCCATTTCTACATTGAACCACTAAAGGTTCTTCTAAGAACACCTCAGCTGAAGACAGTAGGATCACATTCTGTTTATGAGCAGATATAGCATGTCTTTTATCTTAATCTGGCTCTGACCTATTCCTGATAATGTCTGCTCCTACATTAAATCTTATCAACATCAGCTAACAAGGCTTTTTGTCAATCATTTACACTTGATTAACATATTCTTCATTTTTCTTGAGAGTCCAATCCAAATTTTACAAAGGGTGCATTTTACAACTAGGTAGGCAACAGTAGCAAGACATCTAGCGAAGTTTGACACAGTACTGATCACTATGCTCAAATTTTAAGCAAACATTTTAGGAGAGTAATCAAGTAGGAGATTATAACAGTGTTCTTTTGATGTGGTTTCAGGATTCAGATGAATCCAGTGAGTCTGTTAAGGCCGGCACCACTGCTGCCACAACCACAGTTGAGCCCACAGGAGAGCCCACCCTGGCTCCCACCCAAGTCCCCAACTTTGACAATGGACGCGGAGACAGCACGTATTACTCCAGTGACTACAAGAAGTCTATCATCTATGCAGACACCAATAACATTGAGAAGGGACTGTCCCCTTACAAATCATACAAAAAGATGGATAAGGAGATGTATGCTGGCAAGAAGGCGTCCATCTACAACACCGGGAATGAGATTGACAAGACGCTGCCCATGTTTAAGGTAAACTTGTTTGAAAAAATTAACTTCCTTCCATTTTATTCAGTGGTTCTCAAATTGTTTGGCAAATGGGCCACAACTGCAGTTATAAATTAATCAAGCAGGTCGCACATTAAAATATAGCCAATTATAAATAATTACATAGCACACAAGACTGTGGGACGCAGGTTCAGGTTGAGGAAAACTGATTCAGTTCTAAAGAGATGTCTCTGAACATTCTTTCATCACTTATTTCCAGGCCCTGCGGGTACACGATTTGATGGAGGAGGATACCAGCACCCCTGAGGTGGAAAGCCAGGGCCTGGATGTCTCCAGTGGGCCTGTTGAGGAGCCCATCCTGCGCCAGGCGCATGTCGATGATGTCAGCCAGGACAACGCACCCTCTGAGAGCCTGAATGAAGAGGATGCAGAGACGGCCAGCGCTGGTGACACCACCAACGAGAGCTCCAAAAGCAGCAACGGCACCAGCGGAAGTGCTAGCGCTGAGACTGACAGCGGCTACAGTAGTGAGGAGACTAAAGCCATGCCAGGGGTGGAAGACAGCGACTCAACTGAGAGCGCAGAGAGCCAGGAAAGCAACTCGGATGAGGAGACGGCCACAAAGGCCACCGTCGCTACCGACACTTCTGTCGTCATCACAGCCAAGTAAAGGCTTTTCCGTTTTGTGTTGCTGTCAACAGTGAAGAATGCTGCCCCAAACAGGAAATTTGCAGAATGAATAATGAACCGAGATAAGCACAACTCTTAGGGTCTGAAACAGTATGTCAATAATACACGATTAAAGTAATTATGTCACGGCATATACCACAGTTCAATTGCACAATTATTTACACTATGTGTTGTTTGTCCCATGTTTACTGTAATGATGTATAATGTTGTAACATTTCTAAATAAATACATTTCATTTTTTTCATAAAAGTGTGTCTGTTGTTTCACAACTGAGATGTTTTTTGCTCCAGCTGAGCCATTGAATTACAGTTTTCTCATTTATATACTACATTACAGACTGCTAAACTTTCACAGTGGTGCTCCTAGGAAAAAATATTAGACAAGTTTTGTTTTGCTTGAATGCTTTTTGACATATGCCCTTCTTGACCACACGTCATCAGACACATTTATTCAGCTCCTTCTGAGCTAAAGAATAAAGTCCTGTCACTGTAAAATTTGTGAATGGAAAAGAGTATCGGAATAAAAACATTTTGCATTTTCATAACAAGTAATTCATCAATCTTCTCAGCTGTCTCTTCTGGTGAGATTTTGTCTATTAATCAGATCAAATTTACAGTTCACATCAAGCATCTGCATAGCATTTAGCAGTGTAATGCCACAAATAGCCATGTGAGGGTGCTATAAGTATAGATTAAATTACAGCCAGTGATCCATCCAAATGTGTTATACTTTTGTGACCTTATTACAATGGGCTGTGTTTACCTTCAGATCCCCCACCAGGTACAGCCAGAAGAGGACTGGACACCCCCTTGAGTCTGGCCTCTTTAGGTTTCTTCCCAGGTCCCACCTACTAGGGAGTTTTTCCAAGCCACTGTGCATCACTTGTGTTGCTTTCTTTTGGGGGTCTCGGGCCGGGTGTCTGTCAAAGGCCATTGTGACAACTGCTGTTGTAAAAAGGGCTTTATAAATACATTTTATTGATTGATTAACACGGGTATGAGCCTGCATAGAGAATTTCAATAAATTAAAAAATCTGAGTGGAACTGGCCACTATGTTTTTCATTTTTATATATTTTCAAGATGACTATTGAGTACACAAGGACACAACAAATATATAAATATATTCCTTAGCAACCATGCCAACAATTCAATAAAAATGCAAACTTACATTTGTCTCTGTATTACCCACAAGAGTATGACGCTTTTGAACCCAGAGACGCATGACAAAAATTCCTGTTGCCACCACTGATGAGTCTTTACAAAAGTAAGACATTACAGGTCTTATGCAACATATACTTTCATCTTATGCCAAAACTTCCTTAGGAAAAATAAACTAATGTTACACGCATATTTGTTTCTTCAGTGCAAGTAACAACAATTTTTGTATTTATCCAGGGATTCATATTCAACTGTAGGACATAACAGAATGGCATACCCTAAACAAAACAGGGCAACAAAGAAAATAATGAAATGATTCCTTTACAAAAGTGTGCATACCCTTAGTTCTCAATACGGTGTATTGCCCCCTTTAGCAGCAATGACAGCGTGCAGTCGTTTGTGATAGTTGTCAGTTATCTAGGGCACCCGAATTCTTGCAGGTGGTATAGCCAATAACAGTATGGGTATGGGTATAGCTGCCCATTCGTTCCAAGAGTGTATGGCTGCAGCCTGGAGCTTCCCGTGTCATGCCCTCCCGCCTGGTGCGGTGCCTGGGTGCCTGAGCTTCTACTTTACAAGCTAAGCTCACGTCCGGTCCGCTATTCTTCCTACTTTTTAACTAAACAGTAACTGCAATCACACAAATTAATAAAATACTTTAAAAATATCTGTCTGTAAGATAAATGCAGACTATCATGCTAATAAATAAAATACTTTTAAAAAGTCAAAAAGTAAAAATCGTATATTACATTGGTTTAACAGCAAGTTTTCAGAGTGGTTAAGGTTAGGGTAAGGGTTTGGGTAAGGCTTATGGTTAATATATGGTTAAACTATATTTATGGCTATAGGCTACTTGTAAAAATCGTATTTCACATGGGCTTAAGAGCAAGGTTTCAGAGTGGTTAAGGGTAGGGTAAGGGTTTGGGTAAGGCTTATGGTTAATACATGGTTAAACTATATTTATGGCTATACTTGTAAAAATCGTATTTCACATGGGCTTAAGAGCAAGGTTGAGTGGTTAAGGTTAGGGTAAGGGGTAAGGCTTGGTTAAAATATTATTTATGGCTAAACTTGTTAATTTAACAATTTAAACGATTTTCAATTGATTGCAACGAACATACTCACGAATATAAATGTGAGTTAATATGAATTTACATGTGAAAATAATTCGCGATTTCGTATTTTTGACCGTCTGAACTAACCGTTTGACACGCCTGGGCATGAGACGGGAGGCTCCAGGCTAGGCTGCAGCCATACCCGACTCGGGCATGCAGTCTTTGGTGGTCTTGCATGAACCGCACATTTGAGATCTCCAGTGCCTGAAATTGCTATTACAACAGCAGACAGACAAATTAGCGTGAAAAAATGTATATTTATTTCTGTCTTGCCTTTCAGGGCTTTACTTTTTGGTTTACAAAAAATTGTCTCCTCTACTCTCTGTGACTGAAGCAGTAGTCGCCGGAGGAGGAGTCGCCGGAGGAGGAGTCCCTGGAGAAGGAGTCCCTGGAGGAGGAGTCCCTGGAGAAGGAGTCGCCGGAGCTGGAGTCGCCGGAGCAGGCGTCGATGGCTGGAGAGTTATAATATTTTCCGTGACACATGCAGTGATGTTCACTGGTGATGTCGTTGTGGCATTAATTGGCCCGTTTGTGGACATCTGTGTCACTGGTGAAGTAGTAGTTGACATGGCAGCAGTGGATTGGTTGACTGTGCTCGGAACAGTAGATCTTGGTGTTCTCCTCGTGGTCAGAACAGATGGTCCAATCTCTAAACTTGAAGACTCACTGGATTCCGAGGACGTGTTGGATTCAGAAGACTCAGAAGAATAAGAATTCTTTGGTGATTTCTGCGTGTGCGTGTTGAACCCTTGAAGAGAATGTGATGCGTTATAGACGTGTTGTCCAGGACGCCCAAACTGTGGAGTGAACAGAACAATCACTTTAAAAATAATGTAGCCACTACTACTATTATGAAAATATATGTAAAACATCAAATGTGTTTTGTTGTAAAAAAATAACGATATATATATAGTCTATATATATATATATATATATATATGCAATGTTTTACAGGTCAAATGTGACAAAATTATTTTGATCAAATATGAATATTTGATACACTAGAAAACATGGTAGCTACCATGTACCATCTATATATATTGCTACCATGTTTTCTAGTGTATTAAATATTTATATTTGATCAAAATAATTTTTTCACATTTGACATGTAAAACATTGCAATACTACTTTATTCCTAGTATAGTGACTATAACTAGTTTTGCTAAAAAAATACATGAAAAACAATTAGTAAGAGGTATTCAACAAAGAAAAAAACACATCAAATTATTTTATAAATAATTTGCAACCAAAAAGCTAATACAATTCATCAATATTTCTCAAAATGTATATACCCTACCATTTAGTATTTTCAAAAGATTAAAGTGTTCATCACTTACCGGTTTTGTGAATACAGTATTAATAAAAAATATAAGAAGTGCAGATCTCAGTAGTTCCATCTCTTACAAATATCAAATCAGATTAACAGAAATATCTAGTGTACTTTGGGCATACAGCGTGTATCCTGTATTGACTAGATGCATCTAGAGCTGAGGCTAATATAGTCAGTGTAAATCAAGGGATGGGCAGCTACCTAATTCTAGGAATTTTGGAGGAGAATTACTACAGCTTCTGACTGTTTGTAAAACCTGATTGTTTCATCATTGAAAATGTTCCCAATATTCATACTCCAAAGCTAAAATAACTACAGTGTAAACAAAGTGATAAATCAGCTAAGCACCCCGCCTATGGTGAAGATGAGCCATTATGTTCCATTGTGTTGAAATACAAACAGAAAAAAATCACCAAGCATGTTTGTGCTCATTTTTTTTTACATAGTTTCAACTATTTGGTTAAACAGTTTCTAAACTGCAGTAACTTCCTTTAGTGTACGGTAGTTGATGACTAGTTTTACACAACCAAAATACAGGAAGTATTATAACCACTGTTGAACATTATCCACAATGTCCAACCACATTAGCCAAAAGTGTGTAATGGAATTTCCATGTCGTAAGGCAGGGCCTTACTCACAAATTAGAAGTCATTACATTTGTGAGACAAATAAAAATAATAAATACTAACTAACAAACCAAACAATTTATGATAGGGTTTTATGCCTTGATTAAGAGGTGTTACGCAAAACATGGAATGTTTCAAAACACCTCAAGATAATACATTTTAATTCTCCACCAAAGATAATAATTCTTCTCTTCAGTTGGTCACTGATTTTTTTGTCTCAAAGCAATGTGTCAGTAAAACAAAACTTGTGTAATATCGACTGATGACTGAATCACTCTTGGACAGCTATAGTCCAGGACACTAATTAATCCATTGATTTGAAGAAGTGTTTTTTTCCAAAAGATTCTAAGCATTAGATACACTTCATCAAACATTTTAGTCTGTGGATAAAGATTAACCATAGGCTTTAAAACAAGCAGAAACAAAATAATGGGTACATGAGAAATAATGGGTACATGAAATGTTAAAGCTGCACTCAGCCCGAATTCTACATAGATTTTTAAAATTATTTTTATATATAGATGTTTTTACTGAATACAAGCGTAATACAGGGACAATATAACCAGTTTCTGAAAATACACATTATTTTGTCCATAATATGCATTTATTACTTGTTAGACACTGTGAAATATTGATTTTGCTATTTTACTATTGTCTGTATGTGGTAATATGTATGTTGATGTTTTCAACCCCTGGATCCGATATGCTAGTTCTTATTGTTTACTAGTTTTAAAACATATTTTTTGTAGTTTTTTTGTAGTTTTCAAAAAGTTACATAGTAAGGTTTACGAAATATACTGACCCACTCAAAAGGAGGGTGTTATGTTTGTTCTCTCATTGTGCCACATCTGATGATCTGGTCCTGTGGGTGGTAAATGGTTTGGGCTGGGTCCAGTGTGGGGTATGGTGGCAGAGAAGGCAACAGGAAAGTTTAGAAATATTTAAGAAAGAAAAAAATGTTTCCAAAGTGGGTGGTGTGGTAGGTGTCCTATATAGAGTTGTGCTCATAAGTTTGCATACCCTGGCAGAAATTGTGAAATGTCAGCATTGATTTTGACAATATGATAGTTCATGCAAAAAATCTGACTGTTATGTAAGGATAGTGCTCACATGAAGCAATTAATTATCACACAGTTGTTTGGCTCCTTTCTAAACCATACTGATAACAGAAATCACCCAAATGGCCCTGATTTAAAGTTTACATACCCTTGAATGTTTGGCCTTATTACAGACACACAAGGTGACATACAGGTTGAAATGGCAATTAAAGGTTATTTTCCCTCACCTGTGGCATTTTAAATTGCAATTAGTGTCCGTGTATAAATGGTCAATGAGTTTGTTAGCTCTCACGTGGATGCACTGAGCAGGCTGAGTCATGGGGAGCAGAAAAGAACTGTCAAAAGACCTGCGTAATAAGGTACTGGAACTGCATAAATGTGGAAATGGATATAAAAGATATCAAAAGCCTTGAAAATGCCAGTCAGTACTATTCAATAACTTATTTTCAAGAGGAAGATTCCGGGATCTCTAGTCTTGACACCAAGTCAAGGTCATGTAGACCAAAAAAGATTTCAGACAAAACTGCCAGAAGAACTGGTCATGATACAAAGAGAAACCCACAGGTAACCTTGGGAGATATACAGGGTGCTCTTGAAAAAGACAGAGTGGTTGTTTCAAGGAGCACAATACAACAATACTTAAACAAAAATGTGCTGCATGATCGAGTTGCCAGGAAGAAGCCTTTACTGCACCAGTGTCACAAAAAAGCCTGGATTCAATATGCCTGACAACACCTTGGCTTGCCTCACAGCTTCTGGCACACTGTAATTTGGAGTGACGAGAACAAAAAAGAGCTTTATGGTCACAACCATAAGCACTATGTATGTAGAGAGGGGTCAGCAAGCCCTATAGTGAAAAGCATGGTGCTGGCTCACTGATGTTTTGTGGGTATGTGAGCTTTAAAAGCACAGGCAACCATGTGAAAGTTGATGGCAAGATGATTGCAGCATGTTATCGGACAATACTGGCACTTTCTAGCATGACAATGACCTTAAGCATAAGGCCAAGTTGACCCACAATTGGTTACAGCAGATAAAGGTAAAGGCTCTTGAGTGGCCATCACAGTCTCCTGACCTTAATATCATTTAGACACTTTGAGAAGATCTCAAATGTGCAGTTCATGTAAGATGACCAAAGACTGCATGACATGGAGATACAGTGCCTTGTGAAAGTATTCGGCCCCCTTGAACATTTCGACCTTTTGCCACATTTTAGGCTTAAAACATAAAGATATAAAACTGTATTTTTTTTAAGAAGCAACAACAAGTGGGACACAATCATGAAGTGGAACAAAATGTATTGGATATTTCAAAATCTTTTAACAAATAAAAAACTGACAAATTGGGCGAGCAAAATTATTCAGCCCCTTTACTTTCAGTGCAGCAAACCCTCTCCAGAAGTTCAGTGAGGATCTCTGAATGATCCAATGTTGACCTAAATGACTAATGATGATAAATAGAATCCACCTGTGTGTAATCAAGTCACCGTATAAATGCACCTGCTCTGTGATAGTCTCAGAGGTCCGTTGAAAGCACAGAGAGCATCATGAAGAACAAGGAACACATCAGGCAGGTCCAAGATACTGTTGTGGAGAAGTTCAAAGCCGGATTTGGATACAGAAAGATTTCCAAGCTTTAAACATCCCAAGGAACACTGTGCAAGCAATAATATTGAAATGGAATGAGTATCAGACCACTGCAAATCTACCAAGACCCGGCGGTCCCTCTAAACTTTCAGCTCATACAAGGAGAAGACTGATCAGAGATGCAGCAAAGAGGCCCATGATCACTCTGGATGAACTGCAGAGATCTACAGCTGAGGTGGGCAAGTCTGTCCATAGGACAGCAAAAAGTGTTGTTTAAAGTTTGCCACAAGCCACCTGGGAGACACACCAAACATGTGGAAGGAGGTGCTCTGGTCAGATGAAACCAAAATCGAACTTTTTGGCAACAATGCAAAACGTTATGTTTGGCATAATAGCAACACAGCTCATCACCCTGAACACACCATCCCCACTGTCAAACATGGTGGTGTCAGCATCATGGTTTGGGCCTGCTTCTCTTCAGCAGGGACAGGGAATATGGCTAAAATTGATGGGAAGATGGATGGAGCCAAATACAGGACCATTCTGGAAGAAAACCTGACAGAGTCTGCAAAAGACCTGAGACTGGGACAGAGATTTGTCTTCCAACAAGACAATGATCCAAAACATAAAGCAATATCTACAATGGAATGGTTCACAAATAAACATATTCAGGTGTTAGAATGGCCAAGTCAAAGTCCAGACCTGAATCCAATTGAGAATCTGTGGAAAGAACTGAAAACTGCTGTTCACAAACGCTCTCCATCCAACCTTACTGAGCTCGAGCTGTTTTGCAAGGAGGAATGGGCAAAGATTTCAGTCTCTCGATGTGCAAAACTGATAGAGACATACCCCAAGCGACTTACAGCTGTAATCGTAGCAAAAGGTGGCGCTACAAAGTATTAACTTAAGGGGGCTGAATAATTTTGCATGCCCAATTTTTCAGTTGATTATTTGTTAAAAAAAGTTTGAAATATCCGATAAATTTCATTCCACTTCATGTTTGTGTCTCACTTGTTGTTAATTCTTCACAAAAAAATACAGTTTATATCTTTATGTTTGAAGCCTGAAATGTGGCAAAAGGTTGAAAAGTTCAAGAGGGCCGAATACTTTCGCAAGGCACTGTATATCACCTGCAAGATGGGCTCTGGCTGGGCCACTCAAGGACATTCACAGAGTTGTCCTGTAGCCACTACTTTGTTATCTTTGCTCAGTGTCGTTGTCCTGTTGGAAGATGAACCTTCGCCCCATTCTGAGGCCCAGAGCACCACATTGCTGCATTTATCTTTCACCCGATCCTGACTAGTCTCCCAGTTCCTGCCACTGAAAAACATGCCCACAGCATGATGATGACACCACCATGCTTCACTGTAGGGATGGTATTGGCCATGTGATGAGCGGTGCCTGGATTCCTCCAGAAATGATACTTGCAATTCAGTAATGTGAGAAAAGTGGAGGGTTTTAGAGATTTTACAGCCTACACTCTTAAAAATAAAGGTTCTTCAAAGTTTCTGTTTTGGGGTATATGGTTCCTTGAAGAACCTTCAACATCTAAAGAACCTTTCCGTTGCACATAAGGTTCTTTGTAGCGCCAAAAGGTACTTTAGATTATAAAATGGTTCTTCACCATCAATCTCATGTGACCTTACATTTTTGGAGTGAATTTGTGTTTCCCATACATTGATTTATTTGTGGTGGCGTGCCACAATCTCTGCACTGACCGCTATGAATAGATTTATGCTTCCTATGTTAATTAGTCTGCAAATATTTAAACTTATATTAGTAACATAAAAGGCAACATGTTTAGTATTGGGCAGTGATGCATTATTTTCACATTTCTTAATTGCACTAAGAAAAAAGAGGTTCTTCAAGGAACCCTTTAGTGAAAGGTTCTTTGGGGAACCGAAAAAGGTTCTTCTATGGCATCGCTGTGAAACCCCCATTTTGGTTCTTCCTGGCACCTTTATTTTTAAGTGTACAGGGTCAGCCAAAAGGACATTCCAATGCTTATTGATAACACTTTTAATGTCATTGCTAAAACATGAATATGTAGTAGTACAGATGCATGAATGCATCTTTTCTGTTTTCTCTTTTTTATTTCTGATGTCAATAGTACGTACCTTTCCAAGAGCATCATCAAGCCATTTTTTAGGGTATGAGCAAGCCACAAACTGTCTGTACATCTTTACAGCCTCATTTTTTTCATCTGTGTGTGAGTCTCCTACTCTTCTCATAGGTCATTTTGATACTGATGCACCAGTAACAAATATATGTTCTTAAAGAGGACTATCTCTAGAGCGCAGACTTACATCATCCTTTTCTACGACAGTAGCTGGCAAATTTTCTTCATAGTCAAAGTAATATGACTTTAGCCAGCAGCATAGAGCCCTGTAATGCAGTGCTGGTTTGCTTATAAAGCTCCCTGGATGGGAGACCAGTGCTGCTGGAAGTGGAGTTGGAGGGCCAGTAGGGGGCACTCTTCCCTCTGGTCTAAATATCATTCCTAATGCCCGTGGGCAGTGATGGGGACATCTGCCCTGTATAGGGTACCATCTTTCAGATGAGACGTTAAAACTGGTGTCCTGACGTGGTCAAGAAAAATCCCATGGCACTATTCGTAAGAGTAGGGGTTTTAACCCCGGTATCCTGGACAAATTTCCAATCTGGCCCTCATACCATCATAGCAACCTAATCATCCCTATCTCTCAATTTGCTCATTCATTCCCCTATCCCCCTCCTCTCCCTCCCTTCCCCCAGACCAGTGCTGTAAATGAGAAAGTGTTCTCAGTCAATGTAAAGACATGTTTACACGCGTCTGCGATGGACGTGATTCTGCCTTGTTCACACGTCCAGTTTGCGTGAATGAGACGTATTGAACTTCTGGTGAAATACGCATTACCCGCGAGTGAATTCACGCGTTTGAAGCGAATTGCCGTCTGACGCCCGAGTTGAAAAATCTGAACATCTGCGTCTGTTTGCGCCACGTTAACCAATCAGGAGTCTGCTCGATCTACATCAGCCATCTTGCAAACAGACAACCACTTAGCACTTGCCCCAACCACAGGAAGTAAATTTTGCCTCAAACGCGCATTAATTTCACTTCAAACACTTGCCTTATTCGCTCATCGTATTTGCTTTGGACACGCGAGTGGAATAAAATTGTTTTTTTCTTACCCCTCCACATTTTTTAAAACTTTTTTTAATCTTTGTATATAGCTGTAGGTGGTAACATAATCTGCATATGGGGCCTGCGCTGTCCTGCATGGGGTAAGGCCTAGAAGATTTTCTTGTGGCACTGAAATTAGCGACATTTGTTAGGCATTTCCAACCTGAATAACCGTAAGGTGATGCAAAGGAAATTTTCTTCCGACGTGTGGGCTTGGACAGCACACTTGTTTCTGTGGAAGCTTATGGCATGCCCCAACTCTCCCAAACCCGTTTAACTGGCAGTAACAAAAGGTTGTAAAATGGAAATAAAAAAGCTGATTCATTGCACACCCAAGAATATGTTTATGCAAATTCTGATGGGTTCTGGCAGACCATATCATGTATGCATGTGTGTTCAACTCTGACAGAAGTTAGGGTACTTGGTTAGGTTTTGCATTTAACCCCTCGTTTTGATTTACAGAGGTGACCCTGAAGAGGTTTCCCAACACTGCAAAGTGGCAGTTGGGGCCTTTAATCAACAGCAAAATTGCACAAATGAGATACATTATAAACAACTTTAAATGCATGTTAAATAATGTTATATATTTTTTGAATGTATGTTAATTACATATTATGTCACGTGTTGGTGTGGTGTAGAGAGAGGGAGAACAGAGCAGGCAGTAGATGGTTGTTGCTTGTTTTTAATGGACAATCGGGGAAACATACATGTATTGCAGTTGCAGGTGAACAGTTGAATTGAGTGCAAGTATACTTATATAGTACAGTAACACCCATAAACTCCCTAGCAGCACCCACCACAACATCTATCCTAGCATTCCTTCCCTTAACCTGACTACATTAAGTCACCACACTACACAGAAACGCCAAAAACTCAACCCTGCCCACCACCAATGAATCCTTACTAACCACACACTCATGCTTACACGTCTCAGACAACACCACTTTGTGAATCCCCAAACCTTCCTCCGACACCAGGCCTACATCCCTCTCCTTCTCCACCTGCACACTCAACCCAAGGCCCCCCACTCTCCACACCGCTTCTGCATAAGTGAACTTATCCACCATTTTAACTTGCTGTGCCTCTGCTGCCCTCTGCTGAACCATACACCCCCCAAATTGCTTCCAGCACAACCTCTCCCGACACCACCTCTTTAAGCTTCTCCATAGACAGATCCTCTGGAACACCCGTGATCACCCCTCTCACCTTCGCCGCATTCCCAGGCACCAGACATTTCACCTTACCCCCATTCAACACCTCCATCTTCAGCAACTTATCTCTCTGAGCCACACTACCCACCACAATAAGAACCCTACCACCACTCTAACACCTAGCATCCGTCACCCTCCCAACCTGTTCCCTAGTCGCCACAGTGAGTGAAACCGGGTGCAACATCTTACTTGTCGGGGCTGCAAACACCACAATCACCTTGAACTCCTGCTCCTTACCACCAAGTGCCGGCCCATCACCCTCTCCCAAACTACACTCACCACCCTCTTTCTTCCGTGCACGCTTCTTCTTCCTCCGTACATAATGTGACTCCTCAAAACATACCCCCACACCAGCAACACCCATACTCCCATCCGAATTCCCCTCCATGCCGACCTCACTCACGGCAACCAACACCCCTCTCTAGTTTGGCCATGCTTTATCAAGAGCAAACCAACTGGCTAATAGAACACGGCTGAATGTAATCAGAAATCATCAGATCTACAAGATACCAGCCTAAACCAACCTATCTTAGAAATGGCCAAATTAGAGCAAAGTGTCATAAAAACTAAAACTACAATGCAAAACATTGGCATATACAAAAAGAAAAATACACAAGAAATATACTCAATATTATAAGGAGTCCATATTTCAGTTCATGCCACGCCAGCCCACACTGGGCTGGGCGTGACAGTAACCATCTCCAAAGGTCGCCACTCCGAGGCGGCCAGGAATCGAAAGGGAAGGGCGGGAGGGCAAAACACACACCCCCAAAGTGCACCCAGAGTCAGCCCCCCCCCAAAGCACTCAACCAGGTGGAGGTACCACTGGAGGTCTTTGAAATATACTCAATATTATCAAGAGTCCATATTTCAGTTCATGCCACGCCAGCCCACACTGGGCTGGGCATGACATATTATGATTTTTTAAATACATTTCTCAAAAATAAAAGAAATATATTTCACATGCATTAAAAAAAATTATTTAACTTACATTCACAAATACATTAGGAAATGTATGTTAAATACATTTTGCAATGTATTAAATACATTTTATTTAAATATAAAGAGTGGCCAATTTTTATATGCCACACCTGTGAGGTGGATGGATTATCTCGGCAAAAGAGAAATGCTCACTAATACAGATTTAGACAGATTTCTGAAAAAAAATAGAGAGATAGGACTTTTGTGTACATAGAAAAAGTCTCAGATCTTTGAGTTCAGCTCATGATAAATGGAGGCAAAAACAAAAGTGTTGCATTTATATTTTTGTTCAGTGTATTTTCAAATTTATTAAAAAAATACATGTTATTATATTTTTAAATACATTTCTTAATATAATTTAAATGTATGTTTAATATTCATACATTTTATTTTAATATAAAAAATCCTGGTAAGGATGCCCCCTGGGCGCCTCCCTAGGGAGGTGTTCCAGGCACGTCCAGCTGGGAGGAGGCCTCGGGGAAGACCCAGGACTAGGTGGCGGGATTATATCTCCAACCTGGCCTGGGAACGGCTCGGGATCCCCCAGTCGGAGCTGGTTAATGTGGCTCTGGAAAAGGACGTTTGGGGTCCTCTGCTGGAGCTGCTGCCCCCGTGAACCGATCTCGGATAAGCGGACGAAAATGGATGGATGGATGGATAAAAAACAGCAGCCAATTTTTATATTAATAAATGTATTTACAAATGTATTTTTGAATGTATTTTTAAGTGTATTTTATCAAAATGTATTTTCAAAATGTATTTTAAAATATATTTCAAATGCATTTATTTTCCATATGGGTAGGAAGAGTCCTGGTGGTTCCAAGCTTCTTCCATCCTCTCTCGGAGGTCTACAGACAATTCCTTGGATTTCATGGCTTGGATTGACATACACTGTTAACTGTGGGACCTTATATAGACAGGTGTGTGCCTTTCCATATCATATCCACTCAAATGAATTTACCACAGGTGGACTCCAATCAAGTTGTGGAAATCATCTCAAGGATGATCAGTGGAAACTGGATGCATCTGAGCTCAATGTTGAGTGTCATGGCAAAGGCTGTGAATACTTATGTACATGTGCCTTTTCTTTTTCATTTTTAATAAATTTGTTAAGATTTCAAACACACTTATTTCACATTGTCATTGTGGGGTATTGATTGTAGAAATTTTTGGGAAATAATGAATTTCATTCATTTTGGAATAAGGGTGTAACATAACTGTCATGCCTAAAGGTAAAAGTAGGCAGGAGCATGAAGGGTTTTATTGAACTAAACACTCAGTGTGCAAGAACTTCCCTACAAAATAACAAATTCTAAACACTTGAAAACACAGAACACTAGAACTTAATCTGGACTGCAGTAAAGTACATACCGCTCATAGCAAACAATGACTGACAACATGGGAATCTACAGAGGGAATTAAATAGTGTACTAATGAGATAACGTAACCCAGGTGTGAACACTGAACCAAAACAACAAAACACAGGAAGAACCATACAGGTACTTCTCAAGAAATTAGCATATTGTGATAAAGTTAATTATTTTCCATAATGTAATGATAAAAATTTAACTTTCATATATTTTAGATTCATTGCACACGAAGTGAAATATTTCAGGTCATTTATTGTTTTAATACTGATGATTTTGGCATACAGCTCATGAAAACCCAAAATTCCTGTGTAAGGACATACAAAGACACAGAAGGGTAAAACCAAAATCTGGACTGGATCACATACTAACACACAATACAGGGGACATTGTGACAATAACAAAAAGTGGAAAAAGTGAAGCGCTGTGAATACTTCCGGATGCACTGTATATGACAAAGCTAAAATTTGCAGAAACAGATATCAACACTACAAAGTAGACATTTCCTGGACCAATGCCTTTTTGTTTCACTGAAACTATGACCAATCTTCCGGAGAGTTTTTTTCCCAGACTCAAGGTTGATGAGTACATGGATTATGTTAATGCTGCTGACGTAGGATTATTGTGTTTTTATACATGTCGTTACAACCAATGAATCCTGGACTATTCTAGAACTGTAGCCATTCCTTGTCAGTACACAGTCAACCATTAAATCAACTCTACTGAGACTGATGACTAAATGACTAATGGTTAATTAAAGTTGAGTCATGTTGTGAAATTGAGCAGCTCAGACAAGAAGCAGTCAAAATGTGGTAATAATACACTGCTCGAAAAAAATAAGGGAACATTCAAATCACACTCAGGTCTTGATGAACAAAATATATTAAAGATCAAAATCTTTACTGTACATTGTGTAATTCATTGAGAACAAAATGACGTAACAACGGTCAATGGAAACCAAAATCACCAACCGATTGAGCGCTGGATTCAAACTCCCACCAGAAATCAAAGTAAACAATTGAAATCACTGTTCCAACTTGCGTGGATTTTATCACGGCAACTCATAATGTGACTCAGTAGTATGACCCCACATTCCTGTATGCAACACCCACAACATCTGGGCATGATGAGATGGCGGATCACCGGATGGTATCCTGGGGGATCTCTTAGACCTGGATCAGTGCATCAGTTAGCTACTGGACAGTCTGTGGCACTACTTGGCCGCGTCGGAAGAACCGATACATAACGTCCCAGAGGTCCTCAGTTGGATTCAGGTCTGGTGAACGTGAGGGCCAGTCAAGGCTACCGTTGGCTAGCACGTGGAGGTCTTTGCAACCATCCAAGGATATTCCTTCCCAGACCACCACGGACCTACCGGGAAACCGTCATACTGAATAATGTTGTAAGCAGCATAGCGTTCACCAAGGCGTCTCCAGACACTTTCAGCACCAATAGCAGACCTGCCAATTCTGGTGTACTCTGGAGAATGCCAATCAAGCTGTACGGTGCTAGGATGCGAACACAGGTCCCACTAGAGCAGTGGTTCTCAAACCCGCGTGGGGGACCCTCAGACATCTCACATTTTTGTTGTAGCCTTGAACTAGATCAGGTGATGCAAGCAGGTATGTTATTGATGATTACTAGACAAATTGATTCAAGTGTGCTAGCTCTGGGATACATCTAATATATGGCATGGCTGGGGTGCCCCAGGAGAGGTTTGAGAACCACTGCAGTAGAGGATGTCAGGCCCTCCCCCAAGGAGTCTGTTTCTGACAGTTTGGTCATAAACATTCACATCAGTAGCCCACTGGAGCTCATTGTGTAGGACTCTGGCAGTGCTCCTTCTGTTCCTCCTTCCACAAAGGCACAGATACTGGTCCTGCTGCTGGGTTGATGCCCTTTTACGACCTTATCCAGATTTTATCATGTAACAGCCCGTCCCCTGGTATCTCCTCCATGCTCTTGAAACTGTATTGGAAGACACAGCAAACCTTGCAACAGCACATATGGATGTGCCATCCTGAAAGAGCTGGACTACCTGTGCAACCTGAATGGGCTGCAGGTACTGCCTCATGCTATCAATAGTAACAAGGACATTAGCAAAATGCTAAACTAAAGAAGAACCACTCACGAAGGATAAGGAGAGAATAATCTGTGGCCACCACCAACAAAACCATTCCCATTTTGGGGGTTGTCTTGCTGTTGCCTCTCCAGTGCACCTGTTCAATTGAACCACAAGAGGTGACATTGATTCACAATCGCTTATGCTTCCTATCTGGACAGATTGATATCCCTGAAGTTTAATTGACTTGGTGTTATACTGTGATGATAGTGTATTCCCTTAATGTTTTAAGCAGTGTATATAATAAACATATTCTGCTCTGTTCTGTTTCATTTGGCCTGTGGGTTGAAATCTGGAATATATCTTAACAAGAATCTATATTGGATGTACAAAAACTAATGACATGTTCAGGGCCCGTATTTCTCAAGCTTAGAATTACTCTTAAGAACACTGCTAAGACTTGACTTAAGAGTAAGAAAATTCTTGGCTCAAAGCTGCGCTTAAAAGTTAGTTATTAAACATCTCAGTCCTACTTTTAGTGAAGTGTAGGACTAAATCTTAAGTGTCAGTCTTAGAGCTGATTCACGACACTTTGCTGTGCCGCAAACAGGATTTTGGATGACGACGTAGGCAAGATCCAATCACTGAATAGATGTACTTGTTTAAGAATATTCTCAGATAAATTCATTCAATGGTGACATTCATAAGAGGAGTTGACATTCAACAAACATTTGACAATATAGAATTTAAGAGAATCCATTATGATATACACATTGTAAATTAGTCAAAAAAGGTTTCCAACACGTTTTCCACTATTTCTCAATTA
>JACXGM010007580.1:0-17353 GCA_016801145.1 Umbra pygmaea
TAAAACATATGGAGTCAGATTTATAGATATTATGTATCTACGAGGCAATTAAGATCAATTAAGATCATTCTCCACGCTTTCTATTAAGCCATTATTACCTGTTTTAACTCAGAACAATAATTAAGGGAAAAGGGAATATATCGTTTATTAATGTTAATTTATTGTGCATATTGATGGTAGAATATTCTCTCAAATTCCCATTACTACATTGGTAATTTCTTGAATTTTCAGCATTAGGATGTCATACTTACTCAAATCAAGAGCTATTTAAATCAAACACATCATTACAGGGCAAGTTAAATATTAACATAGGACCCCTTCTTTGATATCACCTTAACAATTCTTGCATCCATTGAACTTTTGAAGTTTACAGAGAGTTTCTGCTTAAATTTCTTTGCAGGATGTCAGAAAAGCCTCCCAGAGCTGCTGTTTTGATGCTGTTTGTACCATCCAGGGTTTCACGGCACTCATCAGTAAACAAGACTGTTTGAAAATTAGTTTTCATGTATTTCTGCTTGTGAGCAATGGTTAGGAGTGGGCGAACAGTAGGTTTATGCACGACTGCAAGCCTCTGGAGGATCCTACACTTTGAGGTTCATGGGACTCCAGAGGCACCAACAGCTTCAATTACCTATTTGCTGCTTTGTAATGGCATTTTAGCAGCTGCTCTCTTAATCTGATGAATTTGTCGGGGAGTAACCTTCCTCATTATGCCTTTATCTGCACAATGCTGTCTGTGCTCTGAATCATCCACAAATATCTTCACAGTACGATGATCATGCTTAAGTTTTCATTAAATATCTAATGTTTTCATACCTTGTCCAAGGCATTCCACTATTTGACGCTTTTCAGCAGTAGAGAGATCCTTTTTCTTTCCCATATTGCTTGAAACTTGTGGCGTGCTTAATAATGTGGTACATCCTTCTTAAGTAGTTTTCCTTTAATTGGGCTCACCTGGCAGACTAATTATCACAGGTGTCTGAGATTGATTTCAGTGACCCAAAGAGCCCAGAGACACAACACCATCCATGAATTTGATTGAAAAAATAAATATTTAAAGTGTATGACACGTAATTCCAATTTACATAATAATTTGGAATGCGGTGTACAGCTGTTGTCTATTATCACTTGGCCAATCAGTGTGTGTTTGTAATATTCAGTGTCAGTCATTGTCTACATTTCCGTTAATGGATGTGCCTGTTTGGTGCATGTTTCTACCTACAGGTCAGTAAGTACTATATTGAGATTCAAAGTTTAGTTTTTCCCATTTGTTGTAAACGTTTGTCAAACCTTCAGCCATTTGGAAATCTGTTTTGCATTGTAAAGATCTATCCTCTGGCGTTTATTTTGTTCTGTAATTTAGTCAAGTATACTAGTTCAAATAAAGTCACTCAGGGGAATTATGCATCTTTCTCCTGCCTACTATTATTCAACACTGTGACAGAATGACTTACCGTTATAATGAGGCAGTGTTTTCTAAGGACTATTGAACAAAGCTACTGGCTTCCTTCTGGGTTGAAAGTAGCTCGGAGGACAAGGAGGAACTGCTGTGCCTTATAAGGGAAACATTGTTTTCTCTGGTGGAAGAGGAATACTGGTAGGGTCTGATGAGGATGAGGAGTGTATTATCATAGAGACTTCCTGTACTATCCTCTGGTTCCTGATTCTCCTACATCGGTGTTCCATTTAACTAGCCCTCCATCCTGGGCCTAGGGTACTACAGGCTGGGTTTCCAGATCTCCAAACCGACCCTATCACTCTTTAGCCTGTGCCTCCAGTCCTTCACACTATGTCTCCATTTTCCTTGTTCTGGGCCTGTATTTATCAAGATTCTTAGAATTACTCTTAAGAACACTGCTAACACTTGACTTAAGAGTAAGAAAATTCTTGGCTCAAAGCTGTGCTTAAAAGTTAGTTATCAAACATCTCAGTCCTACTTTTAGTGAAGTGTAGGACTAAATCTTAAGTGTCAGTCTTAGAGCTGATTCACAACACTTTGCTGTGCCGCAAACAGGATTTTGGATGACAACCTAGGCAAGATCCAATCACAGAATATTCTCAGATAAATTGACATACAATGGTAACATTCATAAGAGGAGTTGACATTCAGCAAACATTTGACAATAAAGAATTTTCAAGAGAATCCATTATGATAAACACATTGTAAATTAAAGATCAAAACAGTTTTCCAACACGTTTTCCACTATTTCTCAATGAAATATTTAAAATGAGTGTGCTGTAAACTGACCTGCCTATATATAGCCTAGAGTTAATTATGTAATCATAGCCACCATGGATTCCAAAAGAAAACCAAACTGGAGAGAATAAGAAACACTGCTTGCTGAATTAGTCGAATTTCTGAGTGGAGAATGTGGAATCTACGCTTCCACTGGCCAATCCTTCTCCACCACACTTTGTGTGATACAATGTGCCCTGTGAAGGGATAGATTATATATCGCCTATATTAGGATACAGTGTTCTATTACAGTTTTTTTCCAATTGCTACCAAACAAAATGCATAATTTGGCTCATTGTGTCAAAACTCAACACACAAGAATTCTTTACACAACACTTGAAGATTAACATTGAACTGCCATGTCAAAACTGCCATTCTACAATCAAAACTTAACACTCTGACTTCAAAAGGCCCTCTTCAGATCGATAATTAACACACATGCACATGAACAATAAACAGTCAAACAGACACAACACACTGGTCAACTTTACTCAAGACACTTCTGTCATTTGTAGTTTTTAAACTGTTTTTATTCCCACAACCAAGCCTCAGTGATACATTGTACAGGTGGTAAAACAACTCCCATTACAGGTCAGGGATCACTCCTTCGATTGGGGTCGGGCCACGTCACCTCATCCACATCACAGGCGATGTTCTCCCTTGCCAGGCGATGGGAAAATATCGCTGGGCGTGGCGTATCCACCCGTGGATCGAGCCCACCTCGATGTCTCCGCATGCCTCCTCCATTGTTCGCAGGAGCGGCACGCGTGCATGTGTAGGCGGTCATAGACCTTCCACCGCCATGCCGAAAATAATTCCCCTATCAGGTTGAGGACCGGGAAATAAGGGGGCAGGTACAGCACCATGAAATGGTCGTGGTTGGCGAATTAGTCCCGGAGCAGAGCAGCCCGGTGGAAACTGACATTATCCAAGATGACAATGAACATTAGCTGCCCTGGTTGGTCCTATCTGACCGTGGCATGTAGTGCATGCAGAAATGTCAGTATGTGTGCAGTGTTGTAGGGACCCAGGGTGGCATGGTGATGGAGGACCCCCTGACCACTAATGGCTGCACACATGGTGATGTTGCCCCCGCACTGCCCGGCGACATTCTCAATGGCCCTTTGGCCGATGATGTTTCAGTCCCGATGTCTGGTTTTTACCAGAGTCTCTCCTCTGTCTCTTCCCTCCCCGTCTCTTCCTCGTTCTCCTCTCCTTCTTCCCGTCTCTTCCTCATCTTCTCCTTTCGCTTGGTCCTTCAGCCTCCATATTCAGGACTGTCTCACGACAGGTGCTCATACCTGAATTATATATAGTGACTGATTGGTGTTCAGTTACAGGTTAATTGTTTTACGATGTGTGTGGGTGTAATGAATACTCCAATGTATGAAGAAAAAACACTGTTTATTAACAACAGGATGTATAGGTCCAAAACAGAGGCACAGAGGATACTCCAAGACAGAAGACTATAAAACCAAAGCAGGGGACAGACCAGCATATCAACACCAGTATTAAGCTAAAGTACAAGAGATAATCCAAGGCAGAATCATTAACAGGGTGGACAGGGTGGAGACCTCTGCTGGTCTGGCCAGGGTGGAGACCTCTGCTGGTCTGGAAACGTGGGTGACCTCTTCTGGTCTGGAAACGTGGGTGACCACTTCTGGTCTAGAAACGTGGGTGACCTCTTCTGGTCTAGGAGCTAGAGCAACCTCTTCTGGTCTGGGAGCTGGAGCGACCTCTTCTGGTCTGGGAGCTGGAGCGACCTCTTCTGGTCTGGGAGCTGGAGCGACCTCTTCTGGTCTGGAAACTTGGGTGACCTTTTCTGGTCTGGAAACTTGGGTGACCTCTTCTGGTCTGGAAACTTGGGTGACCTCTTCTGGTCTGGAAACTTGGGTGACCTCTTCTGGTCTGGAAACTTGGGTGACCTCTTCTGGTCTGGGAGCTAGAGCGACCTCTTCTGGTCTGGGAGCTAGAGCGACCTCTTCTGGTCTGGGAGCTAGAGCGACCTCTTCTGGTCTGGAGACTTGGGTGACCTCTTCTGGTCTGGAAACTTGGTTGACCTCTTCTGGTCTGGGAGATAGAGCGACCTCATCTATCTTGCTATCTTAGCCGGCCGTGGAGTGGAAACACCGGCCTCTTGTGGCCGTGGAGCGGAAACACCGGCTTCTTGTGGCCGTGGAGCGGAAACACCAGCCTCTTATGGCCGTGGAGCAGAAACACCGGCCTCTTGTGGCAGAGGAGAGGGAATTGCGACCTCTTGTGACCAAGGAATTTGGGTGATCAGGGTCCTGCCAGGACATCGAGAGGCCCCAATGGCTTCAAAACAGGACATTGGCTGAGGTTCAATGGCTTCCAAACAGGACATTAGCTGAGGGGATCGGGTAAGCAACCGCTTCACAAGGAAGATCTCAGCCTCTGTCTGGAGTGACCCAAACCCGGCCCTCCATGAGAAGAACTGGCTAACCAAGTCTGGATGGGCACTGATGGTTTGGCCGCATTGGCTCATCCAATCCCGATAGTTCCCATCTACTTTGGGGTCTTTCCTTAATTCTGTGAAGATTAAATCTCTCTGGGAACTGAAGCCGGTGGCCATCTTGGAACTGGGACTAGTAGCCTTCTTGGAACTGGAACTGGTAGCCATCTTGGAACTGGGACTAGTGGCCTTCTTGGAACTGGGACTAGTAGCCTTCTTGGAACTGGGACTAGTAGCCTTCTTGGAACTGGGACTAGTAGCCTTCTTGGAACTGGGGCTGGTATCCATCTTGGAACTGGGGCTTGTATCCATCTTGGAACTGGGACTAGTGGCCTTCTTGGAACTGGGACTAGTAGCCTTCTTGGAACTGGGACTAGTAGCCTTCATGGTACTGGGGCTGGTAGCCTTCTTGGGATTGGGACTGGGACTCGCCTTCTTGGAACTGGGGCTGGTATCCATCTTGGAACTGGGGCTTGTATCCATCTTGGAACTGGGACTAGTGGCCTTCTTGGAACTGGGACTAGTAGCCTTCTTGGAACTGGGACTAGTAGCCTTCATGGTACTGGGGCTGGTAGCCTTCTTGGGATTGGGACTGGGACTCACCGTCTTGGAACAAGAACTGGGTGCCCTCTTAGGAGCTTCAAAAAGGGCAGGTGTCTCAAAGACACAACAGGGAAGGATGTAGTCCCCATCCATAGCCTCTCTGACTAAAAAGTCCTCATAGGAGGCTTCGTAGAGGTCCATTAGAGGATCCTCCTGGACCCAGCCATCCCAAAACAGCTCACTCACAGCCATTTCCGGTATGGGCGAGGTATTCTGTAATGAATACTCCAATGTATGAAGAAAAAACACTGTTTATTAACAACAGGATGTATAGGTCCAAACCAGAGGCACAGAGGATACTCCAAGACAGAAGACTATAAAACCAAAGCAGGGGTCAGGCCAGCATATCAATACCAGTATTAAGCTAAAGTACAAGGGATAATCCAAGGCAGAATCATAAACAAAAGCAAAGCATGGGTCAACACCAGAATAACAATATATATATGGAATGCTCAGAAAGGAGAAGTCAGTACTCACAATACCTCGCGAAGAGGCAATGTGTTTGTGTGGCTTAAATACAGTGTGGGTGATAGCAGGTGTTCAGAATTTGGATGATTGAGTCCGGGTTGTGGGAATTGTAGTTCTGAACAGGCATGACTAGGGAAGCTGTAGTCCACAGGAAGAAGAACTGGGGAATGGGAATTGTAGTTCTGAGCAATGTAGAATAGGGAAGTGGCAGTTTCCAGGGAAGGGGAACTGGGGAACGTTACAGCGGGAGTGTTGCTAATGTCATGTGTGTTTTAACTATTGAATGGACGTGCTAACTGCAGAGTGTTTCATCATTGGCCAAAGTGTATAACACATGCACGATGTGTGTAGTGTTTTGCACCGTGTGTTACAGAATTGTTTACGGTGCCATGCAGACATTGTGTTTATTCATTTGGTGCCTGAGTGTACCAAATGCATGCAAACGTTACGGTTTCAACGCTTTGTTATGAGCATTCATTTTTAGTGTTTAAGCAATCAGGGAAAAACTGTATTTGACTGCCGGTTTTTATTTAAGGAGATATGGTATTCTGATTTTTAAACTAACAATGTGCTATAAAAGTGTTATGTGCAGCTGCCGAATACCACACATTACGTAATATCATGTCTCTCCAGATTGAGAAAACATTGAGAAGCAAGCCAACTGTCTCCCAGTACATTACCATATGGTGACCTTTGCACGATTAAACAAGTTTTTTAATTGTATGGCTGGTTGTGGAGGCATCAGGCTTTTTCTTAATAGAAAAAAAAAGATTTGTGGTAGATTCCTTAGGGCAGAGAAACTCTAACCAACACCTCCAATCTTGTTTCTGTGACTGGACTCCAGGTTCACTGACAAAAAACAGCTTTTGCAGGAGTCATTAGCCTAGGGGTACTTATTCCACCCTAATAATTGTATTTTAATAATAATTTGCTTTCATGCATCTTGGCATGCTCTCCACCAGTATTTCACATTGATGTTGGGTGACTTTAGGCCATTCCTGGTGCACAATATCAAGCAGTTCGGCTTTGTTTAATAGCTTGTGACCATCAATCTTCCTCTTGATCACATTCCAGGGGTTTTTAACAGGGTTGTTTCAAGAAAAAAATCACAATTGTCCCATTTTTCCTGCTTCTTCATTTTATCCTCAAAGTTGATGTGTCATAAGCCGGAGAAATTGGCAAGCGTAAGGATTTGAGCAACTTTGACAAGGGCCAAATTGTGATGGCTAGATGACTGAGTCAAAGTTTCTCCGAAACTGCATCTCTTGTGGGGTGTTCCCAGTCTGTGATGGTCAGTATCTATCAAGGGTTGTCCAAGGAAGGAAAAGCGAGGAACCGGGGACAGGGACATGGGCGGCTAAGGCTCATTGATGCATGTGTGGAGCGAAGGCTGGCCCGTGTGTTCCGATCCAACAGACGAGCTACTGTAGCTCAAACTGCTAAAAAAGTTAATGCTGGTTCTGATAGAAAAGTGTCAGAACACAGTGCATCACAGTTTGTTGCCGATAGGGCAGCTGTTTTGGCGGCAAAAAAGAGGACCTACACAATATTAAGCATCATATTAAAGTCATATTGTTATGGCTAATTAATATATATATATGTTTTTAGTGAAACACAATATAATTTGCTGCAAAAATTATAGTTAGAGTGTCAATACATCATACAAAATGATTCTGATAAAACAGAGGCTTGGAATTGAATTAATTAATTAATTAATCCTCACCTAATAAAATAGGGCAAATCTAAGAGTTTTGCCTCACAAAACCAAAGACCCCACCTTACTCGTTCCCCAAAACTTCTGTAAGACGAAGATGTGGAAAGAAATTGGGATGGGAAATAGATCTCTGTTACGATGTGACAGCAGACAGATTATGCTGCCCAGTCATTATTCATCACTGTGTTGAGGGCTGAGCCCTCAATTCCAGGAAATCAGGGGTTGACTAGCATATTTCTGGGCAAGAGGCCAGAGAATTTACCCCTGCATGTCTTTTGACTGTGTCATAATATCGCTGGTGCGATTGCTATCAATAATGAATTTTAATTCCAAAGGCTCCGGGAAACATACAGCATGCTCAGTAATGCATACAAGGAATAGAGCGAGTGCACACAGATTATACAGGATAGCTACGTGCTAGTTAAACAGCGGCACGACACTGTGGCTACGAACCTGTACAGAGCCTACGCCTTACTTCCAAACTCTAAATAGATACACATACACCTCAACATGCGCAGCTCCCGGAATCTACCCTTTACATATACATATATATATCCCGACGTAACACAGAGCAGAATACTCTTATTCAATGACCGACAGCTCTCTCCAGTCAAGCAGTCTGCTTTATACTAGGTAACCAACACATAGATGCACAGCTGAACGTGATATCAATTAGACAGATCTAATACAGCTGCTTGACCTAACGCACACACTTAATCAGGCACTGCTTGACTGGAGGAGCTGTCAGTCTTAAAGCAACAAACACGAAATGAACATAACACATAACTAGAGTCCATCTCTCAGTCCAATCGTTCATAAACGCCAGCCCACACTGGGCTAGGCGTGACAGCATGCCCCCCCAAAAAGGCCGAACTCCGAGCGGCCAGAGAACAGAAGGGGGGGGCGGGAGGGGCCGGAACAAAACCCTCCAAGGGCATGACCCTGACCTCATGAGCACTCCCCCAGGTGGTGGCTCCGCCGGTGGCCTCCTCAGGCCAGCCAGCCACCCTATGACAGCTGATAGGGGTGTCTGTGTCAGCCCGCAGGACTCCGGCAGTGGTGGTGCCCCTGGGGCTGTGGGCTCAGGAACAGGCGGGGCAATAAACTCAGGGACAGGCTGGAAAGTGAGCTCAGGGACAGGCTGGAAAGTGAGCTCAGGGACAGGCTGGAAAGTGAGCTCAGGGACAGGCTGGAAAGTGAGCTCAGGGACAGGCTGGACAGTGAGCTCAGGGACAGGCTGGACAGTGAGCTCAGGGACAGGCTGGACAGTGAGCTCAGGGACAGGCTGGACAGGAGGTCCAGTCGGCGGTGGCGGAGCTGGAGGTCCAGTCGGCGGCGGCAGAGCTGGAGGTCCAGTCGGCGTCGGCGGAGCTGGAGGTCCAGTCGGCGGCGGCGGAATCCCTCGCGGTGCAGGCTAAGGCGGGATCCCTCGCGGAGCAGGCTGAGGTGGGATCCCTCGCGGAGCAGGCTGAGGCGGGATCCCTCGCGGAGCAGGCTGATGTTTGGCTCCTCGGTTGGCAGCCAGGGTCTCGTCCTCCGCCTCCTGCTTGACCATAGCCAGCAGCCGAGCCCCCAGCTCTTCGTCTTCCAACGGCTGAGCTGAGGTCTGATGGCTGTATTCCATTCCCTCAGCAGCCCGGGTTTGGTGGAAAGGGAGCAGCCTCAGCTGGATGGTTGAAAAGGCTGATGCTGCCTGCCCGGGCTCTCCCTCTTGAAAAGGGCTAATAGTGAGGGAATGCGAGGGCGTAGTGGGATGCCTCGCTGGTACTCCACTCCCACTACAGCCCTCACAGCCCGTATAGCACCCCCCAAAAAAATCCATGGGATTTTTTCCCGACAGGATGGTGGGAAGGTGCTCAGCCCAGGAGACTGAGGGCAATCCGGGCCCGGAGGTAGTGGAAAGACGCCTGTCCGGGGCGTGATCCTCCTCCAGCTCCTCTTCTTGTCTCCTGAGGTGCCTTTGTCTCGTAGAGTCCTCTTTGTGGTCGGTCATTTTGTCACGGTGAGTGTGGGTGAGTTGAGGAGGGAGTCTCAGGCAAGGCGTGTAGACAGTGATTGGTTGAATTTTAATTCCAAAGGCTCCGGGAAACATACAGCATGCTCAGTAATGCATACAAGGAATAGAGCGAGTGCACACGGATTATACAGGATAGCTACGTGCTAGTTAAACAGCGGCACAACACTGGGGCTACGAACCTGTACAGAGCCTACGCCTTACTTCCAAACTCTAAATAGATACACATACACCTCAACATGCGCAGCTCCCGGAATCTACTCTGTACATATACATATATATATCCCGACGTGACACAGAGCAGAATACTCGTATTCAATGACCGACAGCTCTCTCCAGTCAAGCAGTCTGCTTTATACTAGGTAACCAACACATAGATGCACAGCTGAACGTGATATCAATTAGACAGATCTAATACAGCTGCTTGACCTAACGCACACACTTAATCAGGCACTGCTTGACTGGAGGAGCTGTCAGTCTTAAAGTAACAAACACAAAATGAACATAACACATAACTAGAGTCCATCTCTCAGTCCAATCGTTCATAAACGCCACCCCACACTGGGCTAGGCGTGACACATGTAATATGACATTGAAGTAAACACAGAAAAAAACATTATGACAATAAAGTAAAAAGTAAAAAACATGATGTTTCTCAAACAACTAATTTAGTTTCGCCTATCTTATAACGCAAAACAGAAGCAAATGTGAGATGTTTCACTCATGCCTGGCTAGAGAGAGAAAGACTTCAAATTTTGTGGGCAAATGCTACTCTATGGTCTAAGGGGGTTTAAGTCTGCCTTGCACAAAGTTGATCTTTTTGCCTCTGGAAATGTCATACTTTGACCTACAGTGAAGTGCCTTATGGTTTTAGATTCAGAAGACCCATGGCTACCACATGGATGAATGAAATCCAACATCCTGAGTAACTGAATTTTGTTTTATTAAATATTTATCCAAAAAA
Source organism: Umbra pygmaea (assembly GCA_016801145.1). NCBI lineage: Eukaryota > Metazoa > Chordata > Actinopteri > Esociformes > Umbridae > Umbra > Umbra pygmaea. The sequence goes on from JACXGM010007580.1 coordinate 10,473, forward strand.
CGAAAGAACGTATGCATATTATGTTCTTATTTATGTGTAAAAGCATGTAAACCACAATGAATAAGGCATTTTAATGCATATTGTCAAGCTCCCAGGCCTCCTGGATCAGTGTGCAAAGTTTGGAGGCCATACAAACAAGTCAACATCAAAATGCTGCACCCATTTCTTACTAAATTTCTATACGTTTTTGAAATCCCAGCAATTTTTTACATCCTGTCTGTAATGTGTTTAGTAAAAAAGGCTACACTCTAAAAAACATGTTCAACTTTGAGGCGCTATAGCTCCGGCTGTGTTTATTCCACAGGGATGAGCCACCACACATTCTACATCTGATCTTCATCTTTCCAACGGTACCAAACATGTACGGTTCGCGAAATAATTGCGAACGTCGGGAGGCTGTGAAGGGTTTTAATTAACGTTAGTATGAAGCTCATGAATCGTACCAGATGTTTCTGATGGACTTGGACCTCTGTTCACGTGTCTGGCTCTGGAACACGCATTCTTTTAGTACCTTTCTGAAGCCAGGCTAACATAACGATTTACAAAAAAACAGACTTCTTTTTAGATAAACTTTTTAGTTTCTTGGTTTTCAACAGTGAAAAATCTGTTACGGTCAGGCGACAGCCGCAGGCATCAGACCAACATCAGACAGCTTTTTCGAACTAGCGTCCGTGGAGAAGCGAACTTGTGATAGGGTGGGCCGACTGCTTGCCTTTACGCGATTCGTCAAGAGATCTGATGTCACGTAGTGCCCTCTGGGTAGTGTAGTGTATGTAATGTTAGGATCATTACCAATCTCTCTGACACTGACGCTTTCTCTGTCAGTGTGATTGAGTACCGGCTACCTGGTGGTACGCAAGAAAAAGTGCAGGTATGCTTCAGAGTAAAATCTAGAAGTGCCGGTACTGCTTACCGTGAGTACCGCCCCACTTCGAACACTGGTCGGACTGACGATTCACATCCTTCATCACAAACTGCATAGTTTCGAAACGGGTTGATAATTTTAAATTGTGAACACTGTGGGTTATTGAATGAAACAGACCTGTCTGACAATAAACACTTTCCTAACATATTGTCATACAAACATCTTGATTTGGAGTGTTTCCAGAACATCAAACTAATGTGAACTTCACTGATCTGATGCGGGTGGGATTAAAATGTACATTGATATTTTATGGATTGGTGTTATGAAGATATGAAGAAAAGAATGTGTATTAGCAAGGCGTAGGTGGCTTAGTGGTTAAGGAGTCAGACTTGTGGCCAGATGGGTGCCAGTTTGATTCCTTAATAAGTCAATTGATGTTATATATTTTCTACATTGCCAGTGCTCAGGCGATTCATTTTTTGTCTCGCAGGGCAGACAAAAATTCTCACAGGGCACAGGTTGGAGGGATGGCCAAATGGAATATTACATGTTAATATAGGTGAGAAAAGACCCCTGCATTTTTGGTCCAGTACACCAAATTCAAGACCAGGTATGGATCTGCTAGGTACCGTTGAACTTCAACCATAGCATTGGCACTAGCACCCTGTATTCTCCTGGTGTCACTGACTCTGTTTTCCAGGAGTGACCACAGGTTATCATCATCCCCAACCGCTGGCAATAAAACAGATATCAATTTGTAATTGTATAAAGGCCTGCGACCCCTCGCCAGCATACACAATTGACGATGTGTGTGTGTAAGGATTTTTACAGAATGTCAAAGATATAAATATATATCCAATAATAATAATAATAAACATCTGATGTTGTTGGTCCATCTTGTGTCTGATGGCTCAATCTTGCAATACTCTCACAATTCTCTCAGCCACGGTCTCACGCTTTCAAAATGTTCATTTTTGATGCCTCGTTTTATACCCGATATGTCAGTGTTTTTGACAAGTGCGACACAGGTATCGTTTAATGTCACATGACAAAGTGTTTCCATGACACTTGGTCATGTGACCAGCAGTGTTTTTGTGAACACGGCAGTGATGTGTCGAAAACATAGAGACAGTTTCGACACTTGAGTGTCGAGCGCCCATCACTATTTCTCTGTGTACCAAACCCTGCCTGGACTGACTACTCACTTCTGTGTGCCAAACCCTGCTTGGACTGACTACCTGCTTCTGGGTGCCAAACCCTGCCTGGATTGACTACCCGCTTCTGTGTGCCAAACCCTGCCTGGATTGACTACTTACCTCTGTGTGAAGAAACCAGCTTGACCCTTGACCATTCTTTGCCTTCCGGAATTTATACTTCTAACCTGTAACCTCACACACCATCTGTACTATTACCAACCATCTCCATAACCCTGTATTCTCCTTTACATCTTTATTACATAGTCCCATCTGTCAAGCCATTCCTACTACAATAAATATTTCTGTGATTTTACATCTCTGCATTTGGTTCCTTACCTTGTCCTGTGCCCAGTCCTGATATAAATAAGCCATGGACATACAGAAGTAGGCCGAAGGCTTTATGCTCTGGAAGCTACGCCCTAGGGGGCAGGGACTAAGTTCACTTGGAATTCTGGATCTTGTGGTAGGCAAGTTCAGACAGGTAACAGAAGCAGCCGAGTGGATGCAAAAGGAACTGAAGTTTATGAATGACTGCTCTCTGATATTTTGAAATGGAACTGCCGTGTATATGACATAAATCATATATGGAAATTTTGCAAATACCATATTATGAAACTGATTTACTGTAGATTTTCCCTTTAATGGATGTGCATAGCAAGAGTTCAGATTCCAGGAGGGCTGCATCCAACCCTTCACAATATCTTCATCAGATCTGGAATATACAGGAAAACTGTTTGCAACTATACACATCGATTGAGCACCCAAAGTCCATCTAATACAGTCACCCAAGTCATAAACAAAAGAAAGGAGAAGCAAAAAAAGAATGTGAGATTTCAATTTGGGCAGGTGGTTGGATGACCGGAAATTGGGTGGCTGGTGGAGTCCAGGGTGGATTGCAGAGTGAGTGGGTGGGGTTGTATCGGAGAGGGAGGGAACTGGGGTGTATGGGTTGGAGTGTAGATTAGTTGGTTGTTTGGAGATCTGGTAACACTTTCAGTTAATTAACATTCTATAATGCAGTAGTTAATGTGAAATGATGATCACAAACCATTAATAATGATTACTCTTTAATATTATTCTCTCCCTCCCAACTGTTCTTGTCCAACTTTTCCCCACTAACCCTGATATATACCTCTGCAACCCTGCCTTGACAGATGTGGGATGGTGAAGGGTCCTCGCACGATTCATCCAACCACATGTCGCCGAGCCGGAAGATTCTTTTCGCACTGCTAATCTAACAAGAAAGCCTTTAGTCAGATCATGCACGGGATGATTACACTTACCAAATATTCTTCCAAAATTGAATTTACATGTGCACAATCTGCACAGGGGGTCGCTGAGAGCAAAGTGGCAAGGTAGATAATTTTAATAAATCTATCCCAAATTCCGGGCAACGCATTGCCTCATGCTTGAGGTCTGGGACAAGTCGAAGAAGCCATAGTCAGGCTCAAAATTGCTCTTATTTATTAAAGTGTATTACTCTGACTTAAAAATGCATTACAGTTTTTTCCAATTGCTAACACACAAAATGCATAAATTGGCTCATTGTGTCAAAACTCAACACACAAGAATGCTTTACACAACACTTGAAGATTAACATTGAATTGCCTTGTCAAAACTGCCATTCTGCAATCAAAACTTAACACTCTGCAATCAAAACTTAACACTCTGACTTCAAAAGGCACTCTTCAGATTGATAGTTAACACACATGCACATGAACAATAAACAGTCAAACAGACACAACACACTAGTCAACTTTACTCAAGACACTTCTGTCATTTGTAGTTTTTAAACTGTTTTTATTCCCGAAACCAAGCGTCAGAGATACATTGTACAGGTAGTAAAACAACTTCCATTACAAGTCAGGGATCACTCCGTCGATTGGGGTCGGGCCACGTCACCTGGTCTACATCACAGGTGATGTTCTCCCTTGCCAGCTACTCAATTTCTATGACTCCAGCCTAGTTTTAAACGCCGCGGTTCGAACTCTAGGACATTATCAACACAACATTATTTTTATAAAATTGTATAGGATGTCGTTTTCAGCCTCGTAATCTGAATGAACAGCAAGCCGCTGAAGGAACCCAGCACTACTTGGGCTGAAAACAACCAGATCATCCGCATACATAAGATGATTTACACACTTATTTCCAATTATACACCCAGTGTTACAAACATTAAACTGTGAAATGTTGTATGTACCGCTACACTAAAGTCTAGTGACGACGCTATAAAAGCCTGTTGCGGTGCTTGCGTCACTCATTTATTCCTCCTACCAGTTCCTATGGCCACTTGACCAGTGCGAATGCAAATAGCAAAACCGGTTTTGGGGGAGAGTAGTTAGTAGAACTGTTTAGAAGTATAACTACGTTCCTGTAACTACTTGGTCGGAAAGCGGCTATAGTAGCCATGTTTGAGAACCATTACCCAAACACAAGTGGACTGCTCAACTATTTTCTTCACTTATCTGCAACTAATCATGTCTTTAAACAAAGTTGCATTCGGAAGGCCACACCTGAAGCAAAAATATACAAAATAATGATTCTCTATGGCAAAAGTTAAAAAAAAAAAAACTAATTACATCCTTTAAAAAAAACTAATTACATCCAAGATATGCAGAAGAGCCTCTCTGAATGCACAACACGTTGAACCTTGAAGCAGAAGGGCTACAACAGTACAAGACGTTTAAAGTCATGTTCTAAGCTCTCTGCAGGTCATTCACTAGGTCCCCCCGTGTGGTTCTGGGATTTTTGCTTACCCTTCTTGTGATCATTTTGACCCCACAGGGTGAGATCTTGCGTGGAGCCCTGGATCGAGGGAGATTATCAGTGGTCTTGTATGTCTTCCATTTTCTTATAATTGCTCCCACAGTTGATTTCTTCACACCAATCTGCTTACCTATTGCAGATTCAGTCCTCTTAGCCTGGTGCAGGTCTACAATTTTGTTTCTGGTGTCCTTCGACAGTTCTTTGGTCTTGGCCATAGTGGAGTTTGGAGTGTGATTGTTTGAGGTTGTGGACAGGTGTCCTTTATACAGATTCATAAAAAATAAAAAAATCTTAAAAAATCCTACATTGTGGTTTTAGGATTTTTTTTCTCTCATTTTGTCTCTCATAGTTGAAGTGTACCTATGATGAAAATTACAAGCCTCTCTCATCTGTTTAAGTGGGAGAACTTGCACAATTGGTGGCTGACTAAATACATTTTTGCCCCACTGTAAATCACCTTTCTTCAACATTCTGATGCTTGGTTTAATCTTCACCAGATCTTCTTGATCATGTCTACATGCATTGACTTGCTGCCACATGATTGGCTGATTAGATATTTGTGTTAACAGTAAAACAGGTGTACCTAAAAAAGAGGCCACATTCAAAGGAAAAGGCTCCGCCCGTGCCAATGTTATATTCTTGACTAGCAGCGCAATTTCTCATAAGAACACAAACTATAAACTGTCACTTAGAATTAAAGCAGTATTGATGTAAACATTTATTTTGAAAAAGGTATTTCCTACCTTTACGTCTTTAATGCAGGGTTGCAATTCGTCACTGACAGATATTACATGTTTCACAGAATGAAACATTGACAACAACACCACATATATAAGCAATGTGTAACGTTTAGCCCTAGATGGGCTGCGTAAGGACTGGATGTTTTGTGTTGGTTGCTTCCCTATGTGTGTTTCTTGGTTTTAGTTTCTCTCCTAAGAATTGTATTGTGTTTTGGCTCCCCCTTGTGTTTGTTTCGTGAATTGCTTTTGTTATTGTTTAGTTCAGTGACGTCATTGTTGTTTACTCCCTGGTCTTGTCACTTGTCTCCGTGTACTCTATAGATCGTCTACATGTTAATCCCTATGCCCAGGTGTTTTCCATTGTCTTCGTTAATAAGTGTATTTAGGTTTAGTGTTTGTTCTTGTCTCTTGTCGTTCAATGTTTCCCTGTTACGTGTATCCGGTCGTTCGTGTATGCTGTATGCGTCAGTATTTCCTGTTTTGCCCCACGAGGCAGTTTTGCTTTCTTTAAGTCTTTTGACATTAAACTGTGTTTAATATTGCATCTCCTTCACACCTGTATTTTCCTCTATATGCTATGGAAGGAAGATTGAACGACCATAACAAGATGAGACAGCGAAGGAGTACCGACGGACCCGAAGATAGTTTTTCACTCTCTCTCTCTGGGATGTTTTTCGGAGGGGCGTTTGCTGCATACCCTCTTTCTCACCACGTCAGGGAGAGGGAGCAGCCGACTGAGTGGGTCTGACTCGCCTCCATGTGGGATGTTGACAGCTCAGACAAGGAGTATTTCCACATAGAGAAGGAGGAGGACAACCAGCTCCTGGAGGTGGAGGAGTGTGACTTCTGGGACGACAAGGAGGAGGAGTGGGAAATACCCCCCGAGTGGACAGGAAGGGCCATTCGGCGGACCTCTACACAGCTGAATCCACCACAGCCCCGGATGGCCTACACCCCTCCCGGTAGGGTTTTCCAAGTTCCTGGTAGGTCCCCTAGCAAGCACGTTAGCTTCCAGGCTAACTCTAGTAGACCCCCTGTTAGTTTACATGCTAACATGTCCTCCTGGTATCAGGCTAGCTATGATAGACCCAATGTTAGCTCACAGGCTAGCACAGTCCCTAGCTCTCAGGCTAGAACCCCAAGGGCCTCAGCTATGGCCCCTAGGAACCCAAGTATTGCCCCTAGGGCCCCAGTTATAGCCCCTAGGGCTTTAGCTATTGCCCCTAGGCCCCCTGTTACTGGCCCTAGGCCCCCTGTTACTGACCCTAGGGCCCCATTAGTCGCCCCTAGGGCTAAAGTAGTTGGCCCTAA
>JACXGM010007580.1:17453-30470 GCA_016801145.1 Umbra pygmaea
GGGGGGGGGGGGTGTGTGGGGAGGGGACTCCACAACCCTCTGTGGCAGCCTTGTCCAGGAGGAGGCCCTGGAGGACCTAATCTGCCCACCGCCACAGCCTCCAGCAGTCTGCCCACAGCCTCCAGCCATCTGCCCACAGCCTCCAGCAGTCTTCACACAGCCTCCAGCAGTCTGCTCTGCGTCACCCACGCTTGAACCTCTCCTGGCCACGGACCTGGAGGTCCTCCCCCCTACTCAGCCGCCGCTGGACCTCCTAGGCCCCCTGCCACCAGGACTCCCAGAACCCCTGTCGCCAGAACCTGCGGGTTTGTCCTCCGGACCCCCTGCGCAGCCGGCGCTGTCCTATGGACCCCCAGCTCAGTCGTTGCTGACGCCCGGACCCCCTGCTCAGCCGTCGCTGATCGTCCCGTCAGGACCCCGTCACTGATGCCACCGGCCAGACCCCCGTCGCCGACGTCCGGACCCCCGTCGCCGACGTCCAGACCCTTGTCCGGACCCCGCCGCCAACGTCCGGACCCTGTTGCTGATGCCAGACCTTCCAGCCGCCCTGCCGCCAGGGCTCCCAGACCCCCTGCTTGTGCCAGGGCTCCCTGTCACACCTGGCCCCTTGCCGCCTGAACTGCCTTGCCTCTGGCCGCCTTCTGTCCCTCCTGACCCCGGGCCCTCTGCCTTTCTTGCCGCGGTCTCCTTCTCTTGCCCACCCCGGTGTGGTGGGCGTAGGGAGGGGGTACTGTAACGTTTAGCCCTGGGCTATGTAAGGACTGGATGTTTTGTGTTGGTTGCTTCCCTATGTGTGTTTCGTGGTTTTAGTTTCTCTCCTAAGAATTGTATTGTATTTTGGCTCCCCCTTGTGTTTGTTTCGTGTATTGCTTTTGTTATTGTGTAGTTCAGTGACGTCATTGTTGGTTACTCCCTGGTCTTGTCACATGTCTCCGTTTACCCTATAGACCATCTTCATGTTAATCCCTATGCCCAGGTGTTTTCCATTGTCTTCGTTAGTAAGTGTATTTAGTTTTAGTGTTTGGTCTTGTCTCTTGTTGTTCGATGTTTCACTGTTACGTGTATCTGGTCGTTCGTGTATGCTGTATGCGTCAGTAATTCCTGTTTTGCCCCACGAGGTAGTTTTGCTTTCTCTGAGTCTTTTGACATTAAACTGTGTTCTATATTGCATCTCCTTCGCGCCTGTCTTTTCCTCTATATGCTATGTAAGGGTACCGTTACACAATGTTTACTTTTTACTCACCTCAAAATCATTATGGCTTTTGAAGTAGCAAGATCTGTATTTCCAAACAACAGTAGCTGTAGCAGTAGCCAGGGTAACTATCAGAGTGACTACTAGAGCATTTTCCATTATTATATTTTCCACAGAAAGTACAAGGACTCTAGGACAATACAAGGACAATAATTGAACACGGCTTGACCTTATTACAATGGACTGTGTACCTTCAGATCCCCCACCCGGTACAGCCAGAAGAGGACTGGCCACCCCCTTGAGTCTGGCCTCTCTCTAGGTTTCTTCCTAGGTCCCTCCTACTAGGGAGTTACAGCCCACCCATTACGTCACAGCCCACCCATTACTATCTCAATTTATGGACACTAATTGAACACTGATTAATGATGTGACCTTAATACAATAGAGTGTGTACTTTTCAGATTCTCCACCCGTTACAGCCAGACGTGGACTGGCCACCCCTTTGAGTCCGGCCCCTCTAGGATTCTTCCTAGCTTTCACCTACTGGGGAGTTTTTCCTACCCACTGTGCATCACTTGTTGCTTGCTCTTTAAGGGTCCTGTCAAAGCACATTGTGACAACTGCTCAGTGGTGGGCCATCAGGGCCTGCAAGGCCTTCTCTGCAGGCCCAAAGATAATCAGAATCAGAAATGAATTTTTGTACTTCTTTAATATATTTTTTAATAATATATGTTTTACAAAGTTAATTTAAATTAATCTATATGGTGATTTCATTACTACAGTACGTTATTTTCAGTTGCCTTGCTTTTAGCGCAGCTCATATAAATGAAAGCTTTTATCCAATAAGATTTTTTCATCTGTGTTGTCTCCGAGTAGACTAGGGCATTCAGAATTCCGAGTGAATGCCATCTGCTGTTGAAGCCCATCAGGACCATGTTGTTGATTGTCATATTTTTAACCAATCAGATTTTGACTTCACCATGTTGGTTGTGTTCTTTGACCAAGTAAAGCGTTTTTGCCGGCCTAGCCTTACGTCAGCATCGTTTCTGTTGCTGATAGGAGGGGCAGTTCAAGTTCGCCATCCGAACAACAACTAGCTTACCTATCCCAGCTTAGCTCTCCCTTCTCCGATTTCTTTAAACTTTCAATTTTTAGATTGTTAGATTTTTTACTTTTAGCAGAATGGCAGATGGAGGTGAAGAAGTTGCTTTAGTGGCGAATATAGGACTGGGCAGGATCAACTTCCAGCACTGGGCAAGATATTTTATTGGAAGTTAACGCAAAGATGTGCTGTACAACAGCGTCATAGAACTCTTTTTAAGAGGGAAAGGACTTCGTTTTCAAATAATGAGCATCTTTGGTGAGTTTGATGGATTTTTATATATTTTTACTAGCAGGGCCTTAACTAGGGATTGGCCGATACCGATACCAGTACAGGAAAGAATGAAGGATGCAATTTGGTGCATACTGTAAATGTAGAAAACGGCATGAGCAACGTCCCGGACCTAGCCTCTGAAAGCCACCTTCAGCGAGGAAAGACAAATGTCGGTAGTTTGCAAAACTTCTTAGTGAACAAAATAGTGGTGTTTCTGAGTTCCGACATACTAACGTTAAGAAATATAACTAAAAAGAAATACGATGTAGACTATTTATATTTTGTTCAATAGATTACATTGATAGTACAGCTAATTGTGTACCGATTATAATAAAACAATAAAATACCTTAACAGAATAATATGATTAGGTAATTATCCCTGTTTTGGAGAAAGTCACTTCAAACAGACATTCTCATCTTACACAAAACTTCAGCAATGCTTAGGCAAATTCGAACACAAACGTCTATTGCGTTCGCGTTTACAAACGTGTTTCTCTCACCTAATTAGGGAAGGAGACGTAAACCATTGACATCTAATAAATATTACACATTCTTGACCTGCAATGTAAATGATGTTCTTCTGGACATGTAGGAATATTTACTTTTCTACATATGAATTGGCTGATCAACATCTAAGATATAGCAGATTTTAGCTTGATAAATGTGACATTTGGCATAGTTCATTAAAGTTCTCCTATCGGTACTCGTATCAGCAAGTACCCAAAATGAAATACTCTGTACTTGTACTCGTTCCATAAAAAGTGGAATCGGCCCATCCCTAGCCTTAAAGGTTCTTAACGGGGCTTAGGGCATGTACTGTATTTGTATTCATGTAGGGGGAGATATACAGACACACTTCATCCTGGCGCCAGACCTGTTAATACTTGTTAATTATTACTGCTTGTTTTAGATCACTACTGGTGTGAAGCATGTGCAGATCGTATATATAAGGTCTGTGGTTCAGATTCAGGGGTCTTAGTGGGCTGTGCCTTTGAGTGTGCATGGTAAACCTGGATGTGCGTTTGATAATGTGTAGTGTTACATTCTTATGGTTTCAGTCGTGTCGGGTCAATTAGTGTATTGTAAGTCTGATAGATGTTGAGCCTCGTGTTAAGTAACCTTTATCGAGTGGAATAAACTTATCTTCACTTTAAATATGGGGTGCATTATATGCCGAATGACAATAACCTATAGCCCAAGAATGTCATTGTGGGGTTATTATAATGCGTTTTCATTTTGGGAAGATAGTGAAGGCCTAGGTGTAAAATGCACGGCCCGCCACTGCAACTGCTGTTGTAAAAAGGGCTTTATTAAATACATTTGATTGATTCATTAAGGGCAGACAACATGCTTCTTGTCTTTTCCATTATTAAAAATGTTTGTACTATTTTCAGATGACTTTTTTAGATTTTGCTCAATACTGTACTATTGTCCCACAGTATATGTAGAAATGTGACTTCTGTTTTATACATACTATAAGATACAAAAATAAAAACAAAATTGGAAGAAAACTATGAAGATAATGAAACCTATTAAGATAATTGAATCCTTCGCCCTCATTTATCAAATGTGCGTAGAAACCAGTGTAGATCTGAACGCAGAAATCATCTTATGACGAGAATCATGTGTGATTTACAAAACATTTGTATCACTCCAATTCCACCATACGAATGAACAGGTGTTGATAAATCAGATTGTTGAAATCAATCGTAATTTAAATATCACGCCCACCTATATGCACGGATTAGAGGCCTTGCCCTAAGAATTTACAATATGGATTAGCGACATCCGGCAAAGAAAAGGAATTTCTCTGAGATAAAAAGAGATGCTCAGGTCTCAGGTGCAGGCCAACTGCTTGGTTTTATTTGGAAGCTTAAAATCAGGCATCGATTGTTCAAGTAAAATGCAGTGTTGAGGTTACTGCTACAGTCATTGAAAGCGAATAACGAGAACCTGAAGAGCATTTTAAATAAATCAATTATTTTCACTGAACATTCCACTTTGTATTTTTTAAGTAGCTTTCTTACCCAAGATAGCACTTACTATATTAGAAGCTCAGAATAACATCCTGTCTCCTTCGTAGAGCCCACAATGGTGACTGTTATGGCCACTGATCTTCATTGAATGGCACCGTTCCCCAGCACAATATCGTGGAGAACCCCACATGCCATAATTATGTTGCAGGCCTGCTCTGGGGTTATAGTCCCCCCACCCACCCCGCTTACCCAAGACACAGCCACGTGTCATTGAGCAAACCTATACATCACTCAATTGTGGTTTGTGTGCGTGTGTGCGCACTGTTGAACCTGCACTCCTGCTTGTTTGGGGATTTGCAAGCGGTGTTAGGTACTCAGTCAGGGCATAACCTTTGTCAATATTGATAGGATAGCATATTGATAGGATAGCATCTTGCAGTTGATGGAGATTTTTGGGATGCACATCCAGGACACGAAGCTCCCGTTCCACTACATCCCAAAGAGATGCCCAATTGGCACTAAGGGGCCTAAAGTGTGACAAGAAAACATCCCCCACACCATTACACCACCACCACCAGCCTGCACAGTGGTAACAAGGCATGATGGATCCATGTTCTCATTCTGTTTATGCCAAATTCTGACTATACCATCTGAATATCTCAACAGAAATTGAGACTCATCAGACCAGGCAACATTTTTCCAGTCTTCAACTGTCCAATTTTGGTGAGCTCTTGCAAATAGTAGCCTCATTTTCCTATTTGTAGTGAAGATAGGTGGTACCCGGTGGGGTCTTCTGCTGTTGTCGCCCATCTGCCTCAAGGTTGTGCATGTTGTGGCTTTACAAATGCTTTGCTGCATACCTCGGTTGTAACGAGTGGTTATTTCACAGCTTGAAGCAGTCGGCCCATTCTCCTCTGACCTCTAGCATCAACAAGGCATTTTCGCCCACAGGACTGCCGCATACTGGAAGTTTTTCCCTTTTCACACCATTCTTTGTAAACCCTAGAAATGGTTGTGCATGAAAATCCCAGTAACTGAGCAGATTGTGAAATACCCGTCTGGCACCAACAACCATGCCACACTTGAAATTGCTTAAATCACCTTTCTTTCCCATTCTGACATTCAGTTTGGAGTTCAGGAGATTGTCTTGACCAGGACCCCACCCCTACATGCATTGAAGCTACTGCCATGTGATTGGTTGAGTAGATAATTGTATTAATGAGAAATTGACCGGGTGTTCCTAATAATCCTTTAGGTGAGTGTATATACATACCCAATTCCAAAAAAGTTGGGACAATACAAATTGTGAATAAAAACAGAATGCAATGACGTGGAATTTTAAAATTTCGATATTTTATTCAGAATACAACATAGATTAAATATCAAATGTTGAAACTGAGAAAATGTTTTATTTCAAGGGAAAAATAAGTTGATCATGGCATCAACACATCTAAAAAAAGTTGGGACGAGGCCATTAATACCACTGTGTGGCATCCCCTCTTCTTTTTATTACAGTCTGCAAACGTCTGGGGACTGAGGAGACAAGTTGCTTAAGTTTAGGAATAGGAATGTTGTCCCATTCTTGTCTAATACAGGCTTCTAGTTGCTCAACTGTCATAGGTCTTCTTTGTCGCATCTTCCTCTTTATGATGCGCCAAATGGTTTCTATGGGTTAAAGACCTGGACTGCAGGCTGGCCATTTCAGTACCCAAATCCTTCTTCTACTCAGTCATGATGTTGTAATTGATGCAGTATGTGGTCTGGCATTGTCATGTTGGAAAATGCAAGGTCTTCCCTGAAAGTGACGACGTCTGGATGGGAGCATGATCTGTTCTAGAACTTGGATATATCTTTAAGCATTGATGGTGCCTGTCTAGATGTGTAAGCTGCCCATGCCACACACACTCATGCAACCCTGTTGAGAGATTTAGGCTTCTGAACTGAGCGCTGTTAACAACTTGGGTTGTCCTTGACTGTCCTCTTTAGTTCAGATGACATGGCGTCCCAGTTTCCCAAAGCACACTTCAAATTTTGATTTGTCTGACAACAGAACAGTTTTCCACTTTTCCACAGTCCATTTTAAATTAGCCTTGGCCCAGAGAAAACGCCCGTGCTTCTGGATCCTGTTTAGATATTGCTTCTTTTTTGACCTGTAGATTTTTAACCGGCAACGGCGAATGGCACGGTGGATTGTGTTTACCGACAATGTTTTCTGGAAGTATTCCTGAGCCCATGTCGTGATTTCCATTACAGTACCATTTCTGTATGGGATGCATCGTCTAAGGGCCTGAAGATCATGGGCATCCAGTATGGTTTTCCGGCCTTGACCCTTACGCACAGAGATTGTTCCAGATTCTCTGAATCTCTGGATGATATTATGCACTGTAGATGATGATAACTTCATACTCTTTGCAATCTTTCTCTGAGAAACTCCTTTCTGATATTGCTCGTCTATTCTTCACCACAGCATTGGGGGAATTGGTGATCCTCTGCCCATCTTGACTTCTGAGAGACACTGCCATTCTTTTTATACCCAGTCATGTTGCCAATTGACCTAATGAGTTGCAAATTAGTCCTCCAGCTGTATTTTATGTGTACTTTGAACTTTTCCGGCCTCTTATTGCTACCTGTCCCAACTTTTTTGGAATGTGTAGCTCTCATGAACTCCAAAATGAGCGAATATTTGGCATGACATTTCAAAATGTCTCACTTTCAACATTCGATATGTTATCTATATTCTATTGTGAATGACATATGAGGTTATGAGATTTGTACATTATTCCATTTCTTTTTTACTCACAATTTGTACAGTGTCCCAACTTTTTTGGAATTGAGTTTGTGTATTATTTGATTGAAATTGTTGCTTGCCTAATTTCTGCCCTCATTTTATAGGCCACCGCGAAGTGAAAGGGAAAAAATAAACCACTTAATAGCAATGTGCTATATATAATTAATTCGTAATTCTTAAATGTAATTTGCAATATGGGGTAGTTGCAATGCAGACACATTCATCAATGATTGCTGGTTCAACAATTCACTGAACCAGGTGGTTATACCATGAACACGGCTAGTCACATTGGAGAACTTGTGTACACAAAGTCAGACCAGACATGAGATTTTATCGCAGCCTACGCTGATGTTCAAATTGATAAATCCCTTGCTTTTAGTAGGAATTGGCGTATGCCTGTTTCATAAATGAGGGCCCTTGTGATTAATGTTTTCCTTAATAAATTTCTCTGTCACATTTCAGGGAAGTTTGTACATAATGAGATCCTCTTCCAAAAAAAACATTTCTTGGTTGACCACTAGGTCCTATTGAGCAGTTCCTATAGAATCGTTGTAATTCCTGAATGATTTAAAATAACAGCTTGGAAGACTGTTCTGCCTGCAAATAACCCACTTCAACATTAAACTATGCAACCTGCTATGCTGACTCACCAAATCTAATTGGCATTTACTTTCCCTAATCACTACTGCAAAGTTAGAGGTTATTACTAACAGTCCAAATTCTGAACCCTCCCATTATACTCCCCCTCCTCCCACATACCTCTCCAAATGTGGGAAGTCCAACTTTCTTTTCCTGGGGAGTTGGGAAATTCCAGATTACCGGCTGTTGTCTCCTAAACCCTTGCCGGGAAATCACATGGACTTTCTGGGATGTATCTGCCAACGATGTATAAAAGGAAAATGTTTCCCAATACTTCTTCACTACTTAATTTCTACTTCATGTGGATCATAGTGTCTGCTTGAATTCATTTTTATCCTTTCACATCTTACTATTTAGAGTCACAATGGCTTTCACACCCCATGTCTGCTATCTCTTCTTGGTCCTTCTGCTTGGAGTTTCCATGCACAGTTATGGAGGTAAGAAATATATTTATTTTCCTGCAATATTAGCAATAATCTTTGCAATGTACAGTAAAATATACATGTTTTCCCTGTTACTGTACCTGAGTATGAATTTTGCAGGATTTCAGATATCTGTAATTGAATAGGCTATACAATACTCATTTGTGAACTGTTTGAGCTCAGAAAAAGCATTGTGCAAACATACAATTCTTATAAAAATTCCAATTTAAAAAACGTTTCAATCAAAATGTTTCATGTTAATTATGTTTAATTCTCAAATTACAGCTCAGCATATTATAGGAGCCAGATGCAAATGTGAAGGAACAATTATGAATACTTTGGAAACGATCGTGGACTTTGAAATTATTGAACCAAAATTTTACTGCAACAAAACTGAAATCATGTATGTATTTATTTCAGCCAAATGATTTCATTCTTTCCTTTCTCTTTTTTCTTTCACATATTATGAACTAAAAACATATCAATCATTGGCACAAGCATTCATGTGTGCATTTGTGATTTGTAATTTTCAGCGTAAAACTACAGGAAGATGGAGTAGAACGCTGCTTAAATCGTGAGGGAAGTTTGGCCAAGAATCTTGTCAGATGCTGGACATTGTAAGAGACAAATACTCCTATATTTGACCACTATTTAAAAAATGCATTGGCAACTGTTTTATGCTTTTGTTTATACTGTTAATCATTACAGAAAAAATAACAAGTAGATGCACATTTATCAATAGTTTATTAGATTTAGTGTATATTTTGAAACAGCCACATTCCAAGTGGCTGTAGATACAGTTTTATTGCGTCGTTAAGGTGCAGACTTTCAAGCTAAAGCATGTAAAAGCAAAATACCACACGCTGTACTTCAGGAGCATGCATGCCTTTAGCAGTTAAATAACAGTAAACCATATTGACCTTGCTCTTTGTGAGCCTAACACATAGACTGTTTATCGTTCCAAATAGGATACGAAAGAACAACAAGCACAAGAACAAATGTCTGAAACGGAAATAAGAGTGAAAGTGGAACATATGGGCTGCACTGAATACCACTGGGAGGGACTTTCCCAGATGTCATGTCAGAAAACAAGCATGAGAAAAAGAATGCTGGCAGATTACTGCAATTCAACAGAGAGAGAGAGATGAAACAAGAGAGAGATACAGGAAGAAGAAAGGAAAGATATAACTACTGCTTTCCTTTCTATAAACCTTCGAATGTTTTTGAATATGAAATTACAAAAAAAGGCACCATTACAGTATTGTTTATAATAGTAAATGTATACAGCACTAGCTGTGTTATGAAGTTTTACATGTCTTATTTAAAACACTTAATTTAATCCTTGTTACATTTGTTATTTAAATAAGTTTATTTTTGTATATGTAACTATTTTTTGGAGGAAATAAAAAATAATAATCCGAGTTGTCTTGCCTCGTAACACTCTAAAGTATATTTATAATGCTTTTACTACAGTACGTCTGAAAACACATAGAGACAAACACAGCCTTACAATGTAAGTTAACACTTTTTTGGTGTTCGGGTCTGTGGGACTAATTTTTTAATGTTTATTACAAGGAAAATGATAAAATAAGTTATATTTTCAACCTGAGACTTATTGGCCTTCGCTCATTTTCAGTGAAAAACATGTACAAGAACACATTTTCCTTGAGTGCACACCCACCTACACATTTACATCACATATTATATGTTCGGGTCTATTCGCATCCCCTTTGTATCCTACAAATATACTGTACATGTACTATAGATGACCCTGGAATCTGTTCAGATCATGCTCAGTGTCCACGGATCTGTAATTGGTGGGATGAGAAATACAAACCAAATCCAAAATTATTTCATATTACAAAATATCATGATGATATAAATTATACAGTACTGTGCAGGCCCGGGGTGGGTAATTGGGAGAACCGGGAGAATTCCCGGTGGGTCGCTAGTTGTTGCCCCGGTAAGTTGGTTCTTGAAAAACTATTTTATAATCTCTATACTTGTTGCAATTCGGACTGGGCCACCTGCCTACAGATGTCAGGTAGTGCGGCCCACTCTTCGAGTGCACCTCTCATTCTCACTGCGGTAACGTGAGCCCCCGAATGAGAAACTTCGGTCAACCAGCCGGGTCAGTGTATCATCCGATCATTCAATTATTCCATTTAATCTGGCAAACCAAAAACGAAATAACAAATCAATATTTTGTTTTTCTATATTTCTGTATGTACAAAAAATTGAAAACTGACGTTTGTTTCATTGCTTTAAGCTTGAAACGGAAAAAATATAATAAACAAGGAAACTGTTTTTTTTTAAAACGGAAAAACAGATTTTGGCTTTGATTTCTTGTTATCTCGTTTCCGGAAGTAAGATAGAAATACATCTGATTTTCTGATTTTTACATCTGTGTGGAGCTACATTTGGAATGCCTGTCATTGGTCAAATAATCAGGTAACACTTACCTTCCCTTCAAAATAGCAGTCCTGACATCTTGATCTCACTATTAATCTACTGTACTATCACTAAATTTACATTCAATGCTATAATTATCCACAAAAAGTATTGTGTTTATTAACTACCATTTTTTAGCACAGATAAGGCCTGCCATATGTGCATTTTAACAAACGGGAACCCCCCCCTGTACCCAAAACCCGGTGGCGCCTTATATGGCATGTTTTTACACAAGATAAGTGGGGTATGAAAAAAGTGTATAATTTCACACTGAAAAAAACAGCCTTCGAACTAATTCTGAAACAGCGCTACGGATTATATCAAGGACAGCGCTGTCAACGTCTTTAGTCTGCACAGACAAAGCATATGAGACAAGCTCACTTGATCCACCTGTGGTTTAAAGGGGATATACCAAAAGATGACTCAGAAAGTTCAAAAAACAAGGAGGCTTTAACTCTATTGATGCAGATCGTTATAAGCTATATTAAGTTTTGATAAATGTCTAGGTATCAGCTGCCATCTAAGTGATACATAGAGATTAAGCTATTTTACCGTAATGATTTTTTGTTGAATATGAGAATGATTTACATGCTCATGGCATGTTTGAAGGCATCAATGCGCAAAATAAATCTTCACAAAGAATGCACAGTGTTCTTAATTTTATATGGAGCTACCCAGTGTATATTATTCAACCCTGTGTTTTGTAGCTAAAGCTTGGCATACAGTAAAATATTATTCAATTTTGAAACAGTTATGTTTCAATTGATATAAATGAAAATAGCATAGCAGGATGATCTCATATAGTCATTTCATAAATTTGGCAACATTGAATGATGAATTTACATAACTTTAAAGTTTACATGTCAAAAACTGGTAAGATTAGAAGATTCCATTCGGTTTCATTCTAATTCTCTTGTGAAGCATGACGTAAGCATCACATCTCGCTTCCAACATGAACTCTCTTTGAAAAATGGGACTATAGCTACTTTGCTCCGATTTATATGAAAAATAAATAATTTTCTTCATAATTGTGTTGTGAATGTAAATGTCGGTTGTCATACTAGCACCGGCGGCAGGCTCGGGAGAGACGGAGCTAAAGCACCCCCAAGAATTAGCTTTGCACCCGCTCTAGCCCCGTAGAAATTATTCCATACTTTCATGTGAAAATACACTGCTCAAAAAAATAAAGGGAACATCAAGATAACACATCCTAGATCTGAATGGATGAACTAATCGTATGAAACACTTTCGTCTTTACATGGTTGAATGTGCTGACAACAAAATCACACAAAAATGATCAATGGAAATCAAATTTATCAATCCATAGAGGATATGGGTTATGGAGTCACACTCAAAATCAAAGTGGAAAACCACACTACAGGCTGATTCAACTTTGATGTAATGTCCTTAAAACAAGTCAAAATGAGGCTCAGTAGTGTGTGGCGTCCACGTGCCCGTATGACCTCCCTACAACACCTTGGCATGCTCCTGATGAGGTGGCAGATGGTCTCCTGAGGGATGTCCTCCCAGACCTGGACTAAAGCTTCCGCCAACTCCTGGACAGTCTGTGGTGCAATGTGGCGTTGGTGGATGGAGCAAGACATGATGTCCCAGATGTGCTCAATCGGATTCAGGTCTGGGTAATGGGTGGGCCAGTCCATAGCATCAATGCCTTCCTCTTGCAGGAACTGCTGACACACTCCAGCAACATGAGGTCTAGCATTGTCTCTTGCATTAGCCGGAACCCAGGGCCAACCGCACCAACATATGGTCTCACACGGGGTCTGAGGATCTCATCTCGTGACCTAATGGCAGTCAAGCTACCTCTGGCGAGCACATGGAGGGCTGTGCGCCCCCCCAAAGAAATGCCACCCCACACCATTACTGACCAACCGCCAAACCGGTCATGCTGGAGGATGTTGCAGGCAGCCGAACGTTCTCAACGGCAACTCCAGACTCTGTCATGTCTGTCACGTGCTCAGTGTGATCCTGCTTTCATCTGTGAAGAGCACAGGGCGCCAGTGGCGAATTTGCCATTCTTGGTGTTCTCTGGCAAATGCCAAACGTCCTGCACGGTGTTGGGCTGTAAGCACAACCCCCACCTGTGGACGTCGGGCCCTCATACCACTGAGTCTGTTTCTGACTGAGTGGACACATGCACATTTGTGGCCTGC
>JACXGM010007581.1:0-30373 GCA_016801145.1 Umbra pygmaea
AAATACAAAATGGAGTGATCAGGTGTGGTGAATAATGATAATTGAGTCCGGGTATGGGAACTGTAGTTCTGAGGAGGTATGACTAGGGAAGCTGTAGTCCATAGGAAGTAAAACTGGTGAATGGGAATTGTAGTTCTCAGCGGGATGAAATAGGGAAGTGGCAGTGTCCAGAGAAGGGGAACTGGGAATCGTTACAATAACTAAATTCCAACAGGACAATGACCTCCAGCATACAGCCAAAGCAATCCTGGATTGGCTTCACAACAGGAATGTGAAAAACCTTAAGTGGCCCATCCAAGTCCCAGAGTTGAATTCCATTGAGAATCTGTGGAAAGACTTGAAGATTGCTATTCATCGACACTCTCCATCCAACTCGACCAAGCCTAAGACTATTGGTCGGAATGCGGCCCGCTGCCCTTTCAGCCAAAACTCTCCCTCCTCTTTTCCCCACTTCTCCATCTATAAACCCCAACAGCCTGAAAGAAATACATTAACAAGAGCCATGCATTATTATGGATATGTGATGTATTCATTGAGATGTATACCGACTTAATATATAAAAGGCAAATATTTGCAATTTCCTCCATACTTGGGTATTCAAAAGTCCAGGAATGGTTATACCAACTCCAGGTTGCTCCTGGTACTCTAGGGGGGGGGGAAGTGACAATACAATTAGTGGTCCCCGGAAACAAACATACCCTGGCATCCCCATGGGAACTGTTGGCAAGAGTTTCTCAGAATCATGTAGAATGGGAGCACATCGCCTAAGGCATCGAGCCAGTAGGCTGTTCTGACCCCACAGGGCGTTGTGATACCACATGCACACTAACCTCAGCTCCCTGAGCTGTTAATACACATGCTATACATCTAAGCAGCCATGCTGAACCACAGAGAAACAAAAACCCCATACTGAATATCTAACAACAGCAACACACCCAGTAAGATGTGCATGAACCAACAGACAGATTGTTTACTGCACATGCAGACAAATGAAAGACAAAATGTCCATTAAAAAGAAAAGAATTGGACAGCATTATGTTATGCCTTCATATATTGCTTTCATAATTTAGTTATCTTTTGGATATTTCTGTACGTGTACATTCTCTCTCACTCATACAAGGTGGGGGTAGGAGTAAATTTCTACAGAAGGACTGCATACAGCCTAACGTTGTGAAAAATAAGTAGAAATATTATATATGTCATATATTCATAGCTTTTCTTTCTGCATTGTGCCACAACAAGTGAACACAACCTAGATAAGAATCAGGCCATTGTTCTGTGAGTAGACACCGGTGTGTCCTGTATCTGTCTAACTGGCAGAGTAGTGGTTTGGTTTGAAAACATCAATAGTGAAGACGACACCTCAGAGGAAATGTAGTGTCACCAGAAGTCCAGCCAGTTAAGCAGTTAAGAGTGGTAGATGTTGAGAAAATGGGATTGTTATGAAATAACTGCTATCTCTTCATTCCCACACTGTGCCGGGCTGTGCTGGTCTTGTTCTCTCTGTACCCACACTGAGGGAGGCAGTGTCCCTGTGCCATTTTCCCACTCTCCTCACCTCAACAATGGGGGCCTTGTCATGACAGCCCCAGCCCTCAGGGCTGCCTCCCCACTAAAGATATACACGGACATTAGTATTCTGTGTGGGACATCCAAGGAGGTTAACAAAACGATTTTGTCACCTCACACAGTGGAGTTATTAAAAAGGTATTTACGTCAAATGTAATAAGCAAGTGAACGTTGGGTTTAAATGATAGGTCTAGGCAAATGCTATCAGAGATTGAATGGAATTGAAATACCTTGTTAGCTATCCAAACAAAGCAGAATAATTCAGCCAAAAAACACAAATGACTTCCCCTAGATCTCTGCACACAAAGTCCATCTTTGATACATTCATACATTAACATGTGCTTGCGTGACTGTATTTGTCTTTCCTCATGTTCATCAATCTATTTTAAATGCCAGCTTTCAATATTAATACACATACTTACCAAAGTTGTCACAATGTGCTAAATTACAGAACCAAATGTAATCCATAGTATAAAAAAGATATCACAAATTGTAAATAGCAGTCTAGTAACCATTTAATCTCACATCTTCTTAGTAGAGTAGTACAGAGTTGTTTAGAGGTAAACTACAGTGTTGTTTTAAATGAGTAAGCATATTTCTATAACAATACAAAGTATTGTTACGAACTCAGCCTTTGGATGCAAAGACAGCTGCTCTGTCTAGTGAGCTATGCAGCAGCTTGGCATAGCCAGGGTAATTTCTATATACAACTTTGCAGGCAACTATGCAATATTAATGGACTTTTTAGGTCTCTGCATGTGCCAATAAACGTTACTGCTTATAAAGATCTTAGGGGGACAGATATTAATAGGGAACAGTAGTGAGAGAATAAGCAAGGCATTAAATATGATTGACTGAAATGTATTATTTGACCACTTACTCTGCATTAGCCTAACTTACATTGTGAAAATAAATTCTGCACTCAAAACTGTACACTGAAATTATTAAAAAGCAAATTCATTAAAAAATTATTTTGGAATGCTAAGGCTGACCTTGGCGTGGAATCGCTCTAATAGACATACAGAGATAGCGCACATATGAGGAAACCAACTACAGCAGACTAAGCACTTTGTGGGGGGAAAGTACGTCACATGTTCACGGCCTTTAACTATTTTGATGCTATGATGTTGTGTAGCCAGACGTTCTGTTATTTTGTTCCCCTTCTGACATCAGATAACCTAACTAACAGTGCATTCCAGGTTTCTAAAGGATCATCAAACTAAGAGGAGTGAGTATCTATGTGCCAACCAGAATTATCTAAATAGTGTGAGTCAATAAGAAAGAGAGGAAGGACACACAGTATAGTATGGGAGGTACTCTGGGAAGCAGGGGTGTTGTCGATACAGTCATATCCCCCTAGACAAGGGTATTCTTTGTCTGAGGTAATATCTCAGTTCAGAAATCTTTTCAAAGAACTTCAGGAATGAAATATAGAGGAAGTGATCGCGGTATATTTCGACACGTCAGAGGATGAACAAAAATAGTTGTGTGGTAAAAAAATATATATTCTTGAGTATATGTCACATTAGTGTGTGCCTTCAACTGAAATTTCATTTCACATCCACTAAAACAGACATCAACAAGGTTTAGGGTTTGCAGCATGTTCAGTAGTTGCACAACGTGATCTTACCAGGATCATTAACTTCACCACTCATCAAAGAGTTTTAAAGTTCTGCTCTAGGGCCCTTCGTCCAGAGCATCTCAAACCTTTTTGTGAAACAACCAGCCAATCTATTGCAGAGAATCACTTCAACTTTGTGACCTTCCTCTACATTATTCTCTGCTGATATTCAGTGAAATCCATGCGACCCTCAACAAGATTCCCAGTACCAGCACTGGCCACACAGCCCCACAGCATGATGGAACCTCCACCAAATTTTACTGTGGGTAGTAAGTGTTTTGTCTTGGAACATGGTGTTCTTTTGCTGCCATGCATAACCAAAAGAACACATAACCTTGTTATGACCAAATAACTCCATCTTTGTTTTATCAGTCCACAGCATCTTCTTTCAAAATGAAGCTTGCGTGTCCAAATTTGCTTTTGCATACCTCAAGCAACTCTGTATGTGGCATGTGTGCAGAAAAGACTTCTTCCGCATCACTCTCCCGTAGAGCTTCTCCTTGTTCTAAGTGCGCTGAATTGATGAACGATGCACCATGACACCATCAGCAGCAAGATTGGAGATCTCACCTTTGGAGATGGTCTGTGGTCTGTGTTTGACCGTTTTCACCATCCTTTGCCTTTCCGATATTTTACTTGGCCTACCACTTCTGGCCTTAACAAGATCTATGCCTGTGGTCTTCCATTTCCTCACTATGTTCCTCACAGTGGATACTGACAGCTTTTATCTCTGCGATAGCTTTTTGTAGCCTTCCCCTAAAACATAAAGTTGAACAATATTTGTTTTCAGGTCATTTGAGAGTTGTTTTGAGGCCCCTATGTTGCCACCTTTTGGAGGAGAGTCAAAGAGAAGAACAACTTGCAATTGGCCACCTTAAATACCTTTTCTCATGATTGGATGCACCCGTCTATGAAGTTCAAGGCTTAATGAGCTCACCAAACCAATTCTGTGTTCCAATTAATCAGTGCTAGCTAGTTATAGGCATTCAAATCAACAAAATGACTAGTTATTTGACAGATCAAAATTAAATTGCTGATCCAAACACCCAATTATTTATAAATGAAAATCATGGAAATTGTCAGGGGTGCCTAAAAATTATATACGACTATAGCTATGTAGCTATTTAAAAAATACAACAAAATACCCAGTTTTATTATCCAATCAACTCGATTCAGGGTTTTGACATAATCAAGATAGGAAGTCAATTTAGTCGCTCCCCTGTAGTTTCAAAAATAATCCCAGCGATGTCACTGGGAGAGAATTCACAAACTTACGGTAGCTGGCTTGGGAACTTCAGAATGCATTTAAAAATGTTTTTTTAGTGACTGTAATGTCAGAAACATGACCGGAAAAACAATTTTGAGGTGTTTGAGGTGTTTGAGGTGGAGTGTTCCTTTAAAAGTTTCTTCTCCAAAACTACTTACAGATAACACAAGAGAGAAGAGAAGCTTGAGAACTACTGCATTAGACATTTATGTAATTACTTTTTCTGAAAACACTCAAGAATTACACTTTGCCATTAGCAATTCCTTGTGACAGAAGAAAGTACAAATGTTACCATGGTGACCTTTTAAAGTGGAAATAAAAGGATTTTAAAATTTGAAAATATCAAATATGGTTTTATGTTCCAAAACCAGCATTATGAGTTTTTAAAAATAGGTTATATTAAGGCTTTGTTGGCAGAATAAATAGATGCAATTAAAATGTTGGGAAATTTGTGAAACTTCTACAGAGGTACAGGATTAAATTACCATATCTATTTGATAACGTGTCATGAAAAATAACATGAAAATGTATTCCAATACAGTTTCATGTTGCTAAAATGCTGTCAGTTCAATTTTAGGCATGAGATTCTTCTGTCACCAGAAAATAACCAACACTTGATTTGGTATCTCTTGATGACATCAGCATTCTACATCTCTCACACGTTTGACAATGATAAGGCAATACGTGTGTCAGCGTGGTATCCATGTCTCATGACATTGGTCAAAACCCAAATTTCACAATAATGATTATTCTGAAAAGAATCAGTTTATTACTGTCAGCATATTATTTAGATCCACGACAAGAAATGCAAAACAACAGTTGACTGGCTGACCAACTGACCCACCTGCCGACTGGCATAGATAGTCTTAAGTATGACCGTTGTATGTGGAGCTTACCTTGTCTAAAATGAATTTGTTCAAATAGGGCATGTAACCCTGAGTAGAGACAGGACCTTCATCATCATCTTTGAAATGTGTCTCAAGGGCAACCGGGTCATGGGGAATGTTCATCACAGTGCATAAGTTATGAGAGAGCACCTGCAATGAGAAAATACACACTTGTCGTCAGGACCTTACACTTGCAGTTCACACACAGCTGGATATCATTGTATAGCAGCAACAACACATTTAGATGGTCTAAGTAAACTTCATATCAGCAAAAATAGAAACATACAAGGACAAAGGGTTGTTGTAAGCAGCCTACAGAGCAATGCTGTTTAAATATAAGGCTACTTAGACATTAAAGATTTGGTTACACTTTTTTGGAGAGTCCAAAATTCCATCTGTCTATGACTATCAACAAACTATCAACAATCTATCTGTTGATAAGCAACTAATTCGGTAGTTTAAGGGTAGGGGTAAGTTTAGAATATGTTTTAGGGTAATGGTTAAGGTTAGGGTTAACAGTAAGGGAATGGTTAAGGTTAGGATTAGAGTTAGGGTTAGTGATAGTTTGTTAAAATGTTGTTGATAGTCTGCAGATAATCTGTAGAGCATCTACAGATACACTTTTTGGACTCTCAAAATAAAGTGTTACCAAATGTTTATACGGTAAGATGGGGTAACTGCCCCCCCTTATTTCACATAATGCCCACAACATGTCACCAAATTTGACACTGATCATGCAAACTAAAGTTGTCCTTTGTCTAATCAAAAATGTTGTAGCTATTCCCACAGAATTATTTTTTTCATATTTTGAAAACATTTAAATAAAGTTTGATCTATATCTTTGTTTTTAATGCACAATTAGAAAAGCCTCAAGATAAATAAACCACTGGTCTAGAGATAAAAAATAGATACATTTTCATAAAAGGAGTACCCTAGTACTTTAAAAAAATAACATTTTCAAAAAATCATAAATTCATCTAATAATCTTAAAATCTCAACTCTAGCCATTTATTTCCCTTCGTAAATCATTTACTTAATCATGGCCATGAGCCACATACAATTATTTTTTCCAAACTTTGCTCTTGTTTCAGCAATTACACATTTTTCTTAAGGGCATTTACCCCAACTTACCCTACCAGTAGGGAAACGTTAAGATGAAAATTCCGTTTGGCTGGAAGTAAAGTGTAATTCGTTTTAAATTCAGTGAATAGGTTCAGGGACACCTATATCACATTATGGGTAATAATTATTAGGTTAATTGTGTCTTTGAGATGTGCGTTATATCCAGATCTATATATCTAAATACCCAAATCTAACTTGGTCCACTACTACTGTTAATCACGTTACATAAATTACTGATATCGACCACTACCTGATTTGTGCTGTAAAATCGACTTGCAGATATCATTTACGCGAATATTAATTTCAAACTTATCCCAATTAACTGTCCATCCAACATATTGTGACTTGGATTCCAGGCTCTTTCGGGACGAGTTTCCTGTTTGGAAACAACGGGTCTCTCTGGTTGTTTCAGATACATAATTTTAGGTAAATATATTTCCATACCTTCAGCTGCGATTTGGACACTTTCCCGCTTTTGTCCACGTCCAGGGCTGTGAACGCATGCCATATTGACTTAAGAAGTTCGCCCCGTAGAGCCATTACGACTACTTCTTGCTTGACATAAAAACACACTAGCAATTAGCGTAAGCGTAAGGTGAAGTTTTTCTCATACTAGGATACAATGAGACAGTCACATGACACGCTGACACACTTGTGTCCAGAATGTCATGAAGTGCTTGATTGTAGCACCGCTCAGTGCCAAGGACGCGCGGACATGTTAATCCTGCATTTTCTCTTAGTATGAATTGGCTAGAGAAAATGCGTCTTTTGTGATTCATCTAGAAATCGACCTGTGCAACAAGTTAAAAAAACATACTTTGATCTTGAGAATGGCAAAATAATAGAGCAACAAACACACTATATAATCTACCACCTGTTAAAAGGTTTAAGAACACCCAGATCTTTTAATGTTTGATAGAAATTAACCAAGGTGGCTTTAAATTTATTAAATTATCCAAAATATGACCAATGTTGCAAATGTCTATTACTGTCAGAAGTGACTAACTTATGATTAATTATTCACATTAAAGAGCAAAGCCAGATTCTCAGCAGCCATTCATTCAGGTTTCTTAACGAATAAACATTTAGCCCATTCATAAATTAATCGTGTTTTGACTATACATCTTGATCAATGTAATACCACTTGGAGAATTAAGGTAAACATTTATATTAAAACACATGCAATATTGTGTGTTCTAAGCCTTTTGACCACTAGTGTACATCAACCAGTCGTGACCTTCTCAGAAATATATTTGTCTATCGTTTCTTAGCACACATCTGTTTTTATAACATTTGAGTGTGTATATGCTTTTATTCAACAACGTGAGATGAATTAAAAACCAACAACATTTGATAAGAATTTATTCAAACAACATATACACAGGCTATAACAGAGACCCCACCAATGTTCAATAGTCCTCTTCTATTGAGAGCAACTGAAAATATTGTATTGCTAGTGGCTGCAACACTAGCTGTAAATGTACCAGTTGTAACACTTCAAATTAGCAAGTATTGTAATTTGTTTTAGGCCACTGTTATAGTCATTTGATAATTTCTCAGATGTATACCATGATCCATTTCACTCAGAAATAGATCTACTCAATGTTTATGATAGACAAAGTGTAAAAGCAATGATTTCCAACCAGGCCAATAGAGAATTGATAATACACAAACACCCCTTTAACACAAACAAACATGAATAGCAGCAGGACGTATGTGGCAGGTTCCCCGGTTGTCTCCAAAGTGCTCTTATTTAACAGCATGGTCAGCTCCAGACAAGACTCTGGGTTGCCTGGCATCAGGCAGTTTAACAAGCACTACAGTGAGTACATCTTGGTCTGGTACATTCACACACTGGCGAATGCTTCTTTGTGTGCCTCTAACAAAAGAGCAAGGCTTTCAAGGAAGTACAGAGAGTACAATGGAAATCTACTTCGACCTCTATGCTGACAAATAAACAATAAGATACAGTAGAACAAGAACAGTACAGAACGACTGTATACCATCAAGATTACTGCTCATTTATTTGTAGAGGGGCAAGTCTTTCTGTAGAGATGAACGACATGTCTGCAATGGTATGACTGAATACGTCAAAGTCTACTTTCAGTCAAACAGCGTTTGGCCCACCTTCAGCACAAGGTACATCTGTAAACACAGGTATAGGGCCCATTGTCTCTACCTTTAATAGAATGAACGCCACTGGTATCCAACAGCTTACATAATGGGATCCTCAATATCATGAGTCTGTGATCAAGCAGCATGATCCGTTGATCCCCAGTCAGGGGAATCTGCTTTGAGTGTGGTTCAGTAAATGGTCAGGCTCATTGAGCGGTTCATCTTCTTGCCAATGAGCCTGGAGGTTTTGGGGTTGGACTGGACCGTAGAGCGTGTCAGTACCCTGTCTGTGGACAGAACCTTCTCCTCAGCTGCTGCTTTGGCAATCTGGGCCTTTTTTAACTCCCTGGAGAAAGCATTGGGACAGTTAGACCAACTGCAAATTAAACGTTTGAAATGCCCTAGTTTTCTACATCTTTACATGTTTCATTTAGGCAATTACATCCCCAGATATCTAGGTCAATGGTTTGAACATGGCAACTATTATAGACACAAGAACCTGAACAAGATTTACACAAATAGGTTCATTTATGGCCTGCAGCAGATTAGCAATGCCCCGAAGAAATGAAAGACCCTTCTTATGTACTGTTGAATAAAGAACTACATTAAAAAGCCTTCCAAGCAATTCCCATTGCTGTACTTACTTCTGAAGCAGGGCGTTCTTGAACTTTTCTGCATTGAGTTCAACACGGAGCTGGTCAGCACTCATTCTGGCAGTGGTCAGCAGCACCGGGTGTTTGATAAGGTTAGAGGTGGACGGCCTCCGTGTAGGATCAGGGTGGATCATCAACTGTGGAGTGGGGGGCAGGGGTTACTGTCTGAGAACTACAAACCAGGACTAGCAATGTTATACAATAATACATCATGAACAGTCATAATTAACCTATATCGCACAAAGCTCAAGAGAGTGAGCTAGAAACTCACCTTGAGTAGACTCAGGAATTCCTGAGAGAGTTCTTGAGGAATAGAAGGCAAGTTTCCCTGGCGGATGTCGTGCCACTTGTCCCCATTTGAGGGCAATGGCTCGGCCCCAGAGGCACTGATCACAGTGAGGGCCAGGGCAAATATGTCTGCCTTCGTCAAGTTACTGTAGTCCTAGAAGAACCCGTGGACAGCATTAGGAAATCATTTCAATATCAGGAATTATCCAATACTACTGCTTAGCCAAGGAAGGATCTGGTGGTTTACTTTATCTTTCCAGGAGAATAGACACTCACCTCTTGAAGGACTTCATTTGCTAGGAACCTGCTATCACCTTCTTCCACTTCAGGGTTGTTCACCCTGGTAACATGGCCAAGGTCTCCTATCTTGTACACAATGCTGGTGGCCAGTCCGTCGTTCTCGTCCTCCTCCTCGTCACACGTGTCTACGCTGGGGACCGTCTTACGAGATATGAATATATTACCTGAAAGAGACGACGCTCAAGTTTATACATCTTGACAACTACGATTAAGACAGACATTTTTAATATGGCAACTACCAAATAAGTTGTTTTACAAAACTCACAACTTTGATCCACAAAGTTTGAATTTTAGCATAGCGCCCTGTGTTCCAATGGTGGTTTGCCTCTAAAGTTAAGCAGGGTCGGGCCTGGCTATATAAGTTGAATTAATTTAAGAGCAAGGGGTGGGTTTCCTTCTGAGACTGTTTTATTGCTCCAGCGTTCCACCCGGTCAGTTCTACTTACTGGGTTTGATATCCATGTGCACCAGCGAGGAGGAGTGGATGTACTTGAGGCCGCGCGTCACCTGCAGCAGCAGGTCTTTCAGCTCCAGCTCAGACAGGAAGGTGAGCCGTCGGTAGTTCTCGGCCGTGATGTCCGACAGGGTGCCGCCGTTACAGTACTCGTTCTGGATGAGCATGTGGTCATCCTCGGCCCAGGCTGAGTAGTAGCGCACAACGTGGGGGTGTTGGCCCAGGACAGCATGGGCATAAACCTCCCGCAGTGCGTTCTGCCTGTGGAGAAAACACAGATGGAGTTAGATTTCACACATTTTGACTCACTAATCCGTTAAATGGCAGATGAGACACCTCACTATTTCCGTGTTTTAACTCCTGATGGAATACCTTTAGCAGCAAAAGGATGTCAGAACATCTAGCATATCAAAAGCAGTTTAGGCAAGACATCCGCTCAATGAATTAAGAGTGTGTCCCTGTTTGACACAGAGTGAAGTTTTAGCTTACTCATCTATGGAGCCTGCCAGGGGCTTCTTTGAACGCTTTATGGCGTAGACACAGCCGTCCAGTCTTTTCACACATTTGAAGACGGCGCCGTACTGCCCGCAGCCGATCTTCTCCAGCTCGTGGAACTCTGAAGTGTACCTGGACTTCATGTTGCTCTCCATCATGGTGATCCTCTGAGAAAGTAAAGGCAGTGAAATAAATACACAGTTGTTGCCTTAATGTTCTCAATCCTCTTCTTGCAAGAGCAGGCATAGTCAACTGTGGCCTTCGAAGCCAGTTCCAATACATTTTTTTCATTGCATCCCTCTAATCTGGGATTTATTTGCAAATTAGAAGGTAAATGCTGCTACACTGCCATGTTGGACAGTTGGGAGGGGTGCAGTGACCAGACATGACAAACCCCTCCAGGTGTGACTCCTATAAGACAATGTTGTTTGTCTGAATGAGAGGATGTGGGAGTGTGACTTTGGAAATAAGTATTGCTGGCCGATTCTTATTGCACTGCTCATCTAGCACGGAAGCCTTTAGTTAGCTAATGTACAGGATTGTTACGCTTGCCAACTATAACTCCGTGATTGAATTTACAGGTGCCCGATCTGCACATAGGGGGTTGCTGGAGAGTGATGTGGCAAAGTTGATAATGCAACTTATCTATCCCAAATCCACAGCAGCGCTATCCCAATAAGCAGTGCCTTGTGCTGGAGTCCCTTGCAAAGTTGGAGAAGCCATAATCAGGCTCGAACCACTGACGATATCGTGGCACAGTTTGTCCTGCAAGGCAGCGACATAGCCTACTACGCCACACAGACTGCCAACACGATATTTAAACAGGATGGTAAGAACATAGCTACCTTTGGCGGGGGAAGGATTTCTTCTTCTGTTTCAGCATCACTGGCCTCCATGTCTTCACCACAGGAACTAAGAGAAAATGTTTGTTAGTACACATTCTACCAACAGAGGGCAGCACTTAAGCTCTCATAACTAGGGAGTGTAAATTAATGAACATGACTGGTTCTTGGTTTCCTGCCAATGATTTTTTTCCTCTACTCCTGCTTAGTCAACGGATTTAACGATCCTAACTAGCAACAACAATGGGTTACAATCTGTGTGCCTGACATATGGTCAATTCCAGGTGTCAAATGATAAGATATATTCCTATTATTGTGGATTGAAAATTGGTTCAAAAAGACCAATACAGTTGGTAAAGATATAACCCTATGTTCTAACAACACTTATTAGTGACATACTCATTCCAGTGTGCTCTCTTCCTGTTGGTCCTCAATTGACTGACAGACTGAATAAGAAGAGATTCCGGGGTGAAGGGGTTGATGTTGACCAAAGGGGTCTGGTTTCTTTTGCAGTCTTGGCCAGTTTTTCCAGTTGAATCCACATTCCCGAAGAGGGCTACTCTCCTAGTTGAGAATGCTGAGCTGGCAGTCCTGGCTTTGTTCAGCAAACTCTGTAAAAGAACGAATTAACATATTCAACACTGTTCAATTGAAGTGAAAATTAACCAAAATGATCAATGCATAAAACTGATGCAAGTCAAGTCATGTCTGGACACTGATGCAAGTCAAGTCATGTCTGGACATGAAAAAGCTGACTTGAATACAGACATCAACTGAACGCACTGTGTAATTGTATTAAATCAGGTCATCTGATCAACAAAGACTTTAGAAAGTATACATTTAACAGTTTCTAAAATATTAGGTTTCAGTGAGCCACTTGGTTCTACATGTAAGTCCACTGAAATAGTGGGTAAAATTACTAACTTTCACATTAAGTTTCCCAAGTTGTCCAAAGCTGTTTTAGGTAGTTGACTGTACAACAATAACCCAATGAAACTGGTCATCACTTTACCTGACATTCAGATTTGGGGAATTGAAAATAATGTGGACGCAATGCTTTGTTTTCTAATTACATACCATTGCAAAAGTATTTTATTCCTTCAAGAACGGTCAGCCACCTAGACAGTCTACTTTAAAATATCAGAAAACAAATTAGACAAACGTCTTAAGTTTTTGCAACTGACAATCACTTCTTATGGGGTGTGAACATCACGTTAAATAAACCAACATGTACTGTACTACTCCTAGAATGGAACAGAAAGGACTAAATCCTAATAACTACCAAATGGTTGTTTGTTCCAGCAAACGTCCACAAACCTTTGGTGTGTGTGGAGTATCAAAAAGACGAAGTTTCCTGAAGGTTTTGTGCGGAGGTGTGTCAGGACAATCGGGAACAGGTGAGCTCGAAACTTCCCCATCGTCCTGGATGTATGACCGCTCCGGTGAACTGACGTATAGCCGGGAGCTTTTCCGTGGTGACCGGGTGCCCTTCGTGAAAATAGCGCTACTGGGGGACTCAGGCTGAGACGGAGAACCGAATCCTTCTTCCTCCCATGACTCCACACCACCGTCTTCCCCAGTCCGATGAGCAAGGGGGCTGCTGTCCTCGAGTCGTTTATCCACACTTTCCCGTCGCTGATGCATTGGAGAGTCCAGTTCAGTAAATCCAGACTCGGCTCCTGTGCTGTTGTTTCCGTCTTCGATAGGTTCGTCCTCTTCATCGCTCGGTGCAAACTGCAACTTTTGACGTAATATTGGTCGGACGTTTGGAGATGAACTTCCATGCCGACGACGGCCAGTGTAACTCTGCATTTTCATTTAAACCCAACGCTCTTCTTGTGGTGGTGACAAAGTTAATGAATACGCATAAAGGCAAAGGTCATTAGATCGATTTCCCCTAGTATTTCTATAACTACAGTTATTTAGATTCAAACGTGTCCAGTCACTGCACCAGAGAAGTGAAGAACCCCGCTGGCGTCGGCTAGCCACGCCGCAGTGTGTTAGCTACAGTAGCTAACTAGCGAGCTACAGTACAGTCCTAGAAACTACAGTAGTTAGTAAACAAGTACTGTAACTCAATTAACATTACAGCGCATTCAACGAATACCTTCCAATACACGAATCAGCGAAACTAACAAATGGGTAAAACTGTATGAATTTTACGTCCGTCTGATGACTTAACTGAAAAGTTGAGTAGCGGACCAGCTAACTACACGCCCCTGCGGAAAATGGCTGCGAGGTCCTTACAGCGGCTCGTCGTCCAGAAAATATCGAAAAGTAATACAAATCCTTTATCTGCCCCGAAAGTATCTCGAAAACTCACAATAAAATGATTTCCATATCTTAAGAAGTTACGTATTGTATTTTCAAATAACTTACTAGCTAACAGGCTGTGTTTACAAAAATGGTTTCAATGAAAGTCAAGACTCCTCCTATCACGAGGGTGGGTGACTGGCTTCCCGCGACCGTTGGTCACATGACCTCCTCCTCGGCCAATAAAAACGAACACTCAATGTTTAAATTGTGTGGGCGTGTCAGTACGGACAGTATGTGGCTGTGGAATCGAGACAGTTCGGTATCGGGTCAACGAGGATAGGTCAAATTTGATTGTGCGATTGATCTACTAATTAATAGTCATTCAGGTGATTTGTAGGCGTATTCAGTCAGACAACACTTCACTGCAGTTGTTTTGATCTACCCTAAGCATGACCATTGTTTCAACGTCAATACGGCGGAAATGATTAGCTATTTCATAATACCAAACGACTTCAGCCCACTGACCTACAATTCACAAATCGAGCACGTATTTCTAGTGTTCTAACACCATAATGGCATAGGACAGCTAAACATGTACAATTATATGCAGAGCCACAGAGAGAAGAGTTGCGACACTTGAACTTGCTAGCGGGGTGGTCACGTGGTTCATGTAAGCCTGTAAATCAAATGCTGCGCCGTCATGTTCTTCTATGGGACTGACAGCAGCGATTGCGATATTGCATGGTAAATATAAATGAAAACACATACCCAAGTATTTGTTTGACTGTTATTGCATATTTGTAAATGTCAGTTTTACATTTGGAGTGGTAGGGTGACAACTGAAAGCTGTTAAAGCTTGTAGCTCATGCTTAGATGAATGAATGAAATATTTTTTTATTTGACAACAAGCACAAGTGTGTGTGTGTGTGTGTGTGTGTGTGTGTGTGTGTGTGTGTGTGTGTGTGCGCATGAAGAGCGCAGGAAGAGATGGATGGCAAAGGTCTGCCATCAAAACCTGCAAATGACAGGGGCCAACAACAGTGAAACTATGTCATGTAAGTAATGTTCACATAGGTGACATCACTTGCTAGCATTTCAAAGGGCATCATATTTCTAAGTGTAGAGAAATACTTTTTGATGATATTTGAAGTGCACTAGAAACTGATCTTACAAGGTTACCTACAAGTACACTTTGAAGATGACCAATTTATTGTCATAAAAACAGGAGGTAAGTTGAAGTTGAGGCCAGATGCTGTGCCAACAATATTCATTCATCAGCCTAAGACAGAGGAGGAAACTTCCTTCTGGGAGAGTGCCTCCAGCACCAATCCAGTACAGACCAAACATATTACATCAAATTAAACTTTGGTATGATACATGCAGCTAACAATATTTCCCATTTCCTGTAATTCAAGAATAGACTACATTTCTAATGAGATTATTACATTATTCATATCAGTACATCCAGCTTCAAAACAACCAGATGTAAGGGATTCTCTGAGGATTTGCATACAAAATGTAGTTAGATAGTCTACAAATTTCTACCTAATTAACCATTGCCAGTAGATAAACTTATACAGCACCAGCAGCACCAGTCTCCACCACCATCCTTTGCCAGCACCAGCCAGATCAAGCAGCCATCGCCTCCAGCAGCCGCCACCACCTGCAGCAGAGTGAAAATAAGCAGACAAGCCCTTGAATAGCTTATGGTTTGATATTTTTTGTGTGGAATAATTTGTATTCATACAAGTAATCAAACAGCCCTTTCAAGGGTAAAATTAAACAAACGCAACCTTATTTCTTCTAGCTACAGCATCAGAACCACAGTATTCAGCTGACTAGCTAACACTGTCAGGTTCAGCAGATAAAACCAGTCCTTAAATCAACCTCAATGATCCTAGTAATCAAACATCAATAATTAACTAAATAAAAATCAAAATAATTACACTGTGCAGATACAAATTAAGATCAGTATGCATCATTAAGGCCCTTTGATAAAATAGACAGTTGACAATTCAAAAGGTAGCTATTTAATTAACTTACCTTAAAGTTACTTGATGGCCAGCAATGAAAATGAATTATGTCCATCACCTTAGATGGGATTGTTGGAACTATTCGAGGCTGCATAACCCAGAAGTGGGCAGCAAAAAGCATACAACTGAGTCCAATGGGAGTGTTGCCACTCTGTTTTCTCCATCACTGATTATATAATTATTTTCATTGATTACTGTAACTGAGCCTTACATTTTATGGTTTGCCCAAAATACAAAAAGATTTCAGTTGAATAAACAAATCAACCTCACCGTCAGAAAATTGCAATAGGTTTTAGATTCAACTCGAGATTAATCTAAAAATGTATAAAATATCATGGTTATTATCAGAATTGTCCACACATCACTGGTATGTACTCTATTTGGGTCTGTAAAAGAATAGATAAAAAAGAAACATACACCAAAACCAAAATTTATGTACACAGTATACTGATAACACAGAATTTATTAAAAAATGTGTTAGCTGTACAATGCATTTTGCACAATAGAACATTGGAAATAATGCTCTTTGCAGAATAGATGGAGCACAGAAAAACTGTGTAGGACTGAAGATATCAAAACATATACACCAGCTCATTTCATGTAGAATCTTGAAAATAGTGGAATACAAGATTTTCCTTTTTTCCTACAAGTCTGTCCAAAGTTCATTTGTGTTAATCGTCTAATCCCGTGGTCTCTCCTTGCTGTATTCTCGATGCTATTCGGATGGCTTCTTCCAACGACGGTTGATCACTGAGCTAACAGACGAAGAAAAACAACAACAGAGTTAAAAATCAAAAACACAACAACCCACATTAATCATGGTGATCAACTAAAACTTCACTAAGTTTGTACTGAACATTACCTTACACCTATTCATCCCACCACCCAGTCTCTATTATCTCATCCTGGTCATGGCTCTTTGATTAACGACCCCCCGCCCCTACAAATTCAGAATCACCTTTATTGCTCAACTACATTAACACATACCCTGAACTTTACTCTGTGAAATGGTGCAGCTAGCAGTAGGCAATGTAGACAGAAAGCAAAATTTACACAAACTTTACACATTAAATTTTGTACAACATGATGAATGAACAAAGACTATCAACAACTATGTCAGTGTTTTCTGGAACAAACTGGTTTGTGGTTGAATGGGTTTACAAAGCAAGTATCTACCCACTTTAGCTACTACAAAACCCCCTCAGGCAGAACAATGCCTTCCTTTAACACCTCGTAACACAGATGTTAGTCATAGAGACCTTTGAGCTTTTGATTGGTTCACATTTATTGACTATCTTATTTCACTATTATTGACACAAGGTATTTACATAAAAATGAAATGATATGGTAATGTTTACTGTGGCAATTAATTTTGGTGAAGTACACTGAGGTGGAATGCAGTCCCCCAAAACAGAAACTGGGTGGAAGCTGGGGGGGTAGCTAAGGGGTAAGAAAAACCTCAAGGGCAAACATTTCTACTGGCTTCCTTCTGTACATTGTGATTAGCCTCAGAATGTTACGCAGCACTGGCTCGGCCCGTAAATCATTTGTAATTCAGAACTGTTTTCAAGAGAAACAGGAAATACAGTGTTGCAAATGTGCCAAAGCCCTGCTTTGTAGAAAACTATATAGGGATCATCAGGATTGGCTCAGTCTAATTAGTCCACAGTACTAGGTTATAGAACTAGTGACAACTAGCCACTCATTAGTAGTTCTATATCGTGGAGCTCCGCCCCATAGGGGAGCTCTGCTCCTAGTGGTTTATCCCTTCCTGCTATGCAGGATGCATCTGAAACAAATTTACATCAGTCACCGCACCGGCCAATGGGGTGACAACACTACCCCTATAGAAACAGGGTCAGCCCGCTAATACAGTCTCCCCTTTTCTTAAACCGAACTCGGTTCAACATTGATTCAAGCAACGTGTGTCCAGGGATTTCACCATTTTTATCACTCTGTCAGATTGTCTTCATCAGCGAGATGTCTTTCCCTGCCAGCGTCCCTAACCGAGCCTGCTGTTGCCACTGGCTGGTGGAGGATGGCAAAACACACAACAAGGCTTTAATGTTGTGTCTATACGACGCGCAAGTCGCTTCAATGCCCAACTCTGTGTGCCCGGTGTGTGCGGCCATCCCGGCGAAACTGGGGTTGAGACGCAAGGCTTTTTTCAAATGAGCCTACTCAATTGGAGGAAAAGGCGTTTTGTGCCCCTGTTGAAGTTTAATGGAACTCTCAGGCGGCAGGGACGCGCTCAGCGCTGCATGCACCGGCGGAGCGCGCTGCTAGCGCTGCATGCACCGGCGGAGTGCGCTGCTAGCGCTGCATCATCACTCTCTTCCTCAGAGGAGGAGGACCTATCTGACCCAGAGGAGAGAGTTGGAGCCGGTGGTGCCCGAGCTCTTGCTCCCCTCTCTTTGCCGTGACCTCCCTGCTATTTTGAGCAAGGCAGCAGGCAGGCTTAACATCCTGTACCCACCTGCAGTGCAGGTGGAGGTGGAGAAGGCCTGGGAAGGGCTTCTTTATGCTAAGCCCAGTCCGAAGAGCCACCCCCCCACCTATGGAACAGGTTTGGCAGAGGACAGGTAGACCCGTTTGCCTCAAGAGAAAATGCGCAGTGCCCACTGTGGTTTTCCCTGAGACCATCAGACAACCTTCCATTGGTTGTTGGACGCGTTTGCTTACTCTACACCTTCCCTCCTGTGTGGCGCCTCCTGCATCTGATGCAGAGAGTGCACCAGGATAGGGTGTCATTAATCCTAGTGGCTGCAGAGGCCCGGGGCAGCCTGGTTTCTGGAGATAGGGATGCTGTATGTGGTTCCCCCCCCCCATCCTGACCCAACCTGAATGGGAAAGGCTAAGACGCAGTGTTCTGGCTGTAAATGTCATTCAGACTATTCAGTGCACGCATGCCGTTTCCCCGGCATGGAATTATGCTGCGTTCCATTTGTACTGAGGTTGGAAATTCCGAGTTCCTAGTTGGAATTTCAACTGGAACGCCCACTCAAGGGAATTCCTAGTAATGAAGTTGGAGAAAATTCACTACCCCCAAGTTCATTTTTCAAGATGGCAGCACCCTGTATTAACAGTAAGTGAAAGTTGTTGTTACGGAATGTCATGGGCCACCCTAAAGGCCCATGACACTGGGTTAGAGCATCTCACCAGCAGCTTAAAGTTTGCTAAATCAAATCCATAACAGCTAAAAAACCAGCTTCCAGTGCACAGGTACTTATGTACTGTGGGTCCAAGTCTAACCTACACAGTGTGCACAATATTTAGGCAAGTCAGTATTTTGACCATATCATCATCATCATCATCATCATCATTATTATGCATATTTTCCAACTCCAAGCTGTATAAACTGGAATGCTTATTGGAATTAAGCATATCAGGTGATGTGTATTTGTGTAATGAGGGAGGGTGTGGCCTAAGGACATCAATACCCTATATTAACATGTGCATAATTATTAGGCAACTTCTGTTCCTCAGGCAAAATGAGCTAAATGAGATTTAACTGACTTAGAAAAGTCAAACATAAAAAAAAAGTATTTTAGAGGGATGCAGCATTCTTGAAATTGCTAAGATATTGGGGCACGATCACATGAACCTTCAAATGTTTAGTTGCAAATAGTCAACAGGGTCGCAAGAAACGTTTTAAGAAAAAAAGACGCAAATTAACTGACAAAGATTTGAGAAGACTCAAAATGTGAAGCTACCAGGAACCCATTATTCTCCAGTGCTGTCATATTCCAGAACTGCAACCTACCTGGAGTGCTCAGAAGTACAAGGTGTTCAGTGCTCAGAGACTTGGCCAAGTTAAGGAAGGCTAAATCCTGACCACAACTGAACAAGACACATAAATTGAAACACCAAGACTGGGCCAAGAAATATCTGAAGACAGAATTTTCAAAGGTTTTATGGACTGATGAGAGTGACTCTTGATGGACCAGATGGATGGGCCTGTAGCTGAATCAGTAATGGGCACAGAGCTACACTTTGTCCCAAGATGCCAACAAGGTGGAGGTGGGTTACTGGGATGGGCTGCTATTATTAAAAATGAGCTAGTTGGACCTTTTTGTGTTAAAGGTAAATTCCGGGTGATTTCAAAATGTAGCTCTGTTTTTTGGATATCTGGATTGCTGTCAGTAGCGAGAATAACTCAAACTGTATTCCCAAAACCTTGTTATCCTCCTGTTCCAGTTTACACCGGTTACGCATTTACGAGGCAAGTTTTAAAACGTGCTCGTCAACAGATCAAGAAACCGACAGACTATGAATGGAAGGCTTACGATTGTTACTGAAAAGGTTGGCTATATTGGTCACTGATTTGTTTTGATATGTCAGAAATGTTTATTTGTCAATTTTGAGTTTATTATTCTCACTTTAACAGATGAAAATCAACAATTGAGATGGGAAACCTCCTTTTTCATTTAGTTGCATGATTATTCTGCACACTAATATTTGCCCAACAATTGTGCACACAGATATTTTCCAAAAACCAAGACCTCACTTTTACTTTAACTATTCAGTTTACATTTTGGATTGATCGAGAGCACTGTCATTGTTCAATAATAAAATGTATCCTCAAGAATACAACTTGCCTAATAGTTGTGCACACAGTGTAGTGTTGTTTCAGCAAAAGGAGTAATCTGTCTTCACTTTACTGTATAATAAAACAAAAGATGAATAATCTACAAGTGCTTGAAAGTTTGTGAACCCTTTAGAATTGTATATATTTTTGCAAAATATGGCCTAAAACTTCAGATTCACACACAATTACTAAAATTAGATAAAGTGAACCCAATTAAACAAATCACAAAAATATTATACTTTGTCATTTATTCAGGACAATGACCCATTATTACATATCTCTGAATGGCAAAAGTGTGTGAACCTCCAGGACCCTCATCACAAATTCTGGACGAGGAAGCAAGTTCCACTCTGTTTTTTTCATTGCAACACTTCAACCTGTGATTTATTTAGACCTAGAGCACCAGGTGAATGTAATTAAGGGTAGAACAGAAAACCAGCAGGCTCCGGACCTCATAGGGTATGATTTGAATACCCCTGCTCTAGGATTACCAGTTAAATTGAAGGTGAAATTAGAGTTGGTTGTTGGTCAATCAATGGGATAACAATCAGTTGTGAGTGGGCAACCTGTTTTTACTTGAATCTATCAGACTGATCATCACAACACATTTGTGGAAGTGTACCATGGCAGGAAATGATTTCTGAGGATCTCAGAAAGAGTTGTTGATGCTCATCATGTGGGAAAAGGATACAAAACCATCTATAGAGTTTGGACTCCAACCCACATTCAGACTGTGTAGAAATGGTGGACATCAAAGACTCCCCAGGAGTGGTTGACCAACGAAGATCATTCCAAAAGTAAGACACGTAATAGTTTGCGAGGTCACAAAGGAACCCAGGGTCATTTCCAAGCAACTAACTGCCTCTCTCACATTGGCTATTGTTTGGCGAAAGGAACCTTATTCCATCTGTGAAAAATGGTGTTGGTAGAAACATGGTTTTGGGCCTGTTTTACTGCATCTGGACCAGAATGGCTTTGTCATCATTGACGGAACCATGAATTCTGAATTATACCAGTGAAATCCAAAGGAAACAGTTCAGGACATCTGTCCTGTGAACTGAATCTCAAGAAAAGATGGGTTATGGAGAAAGACAATAACCCTAAGAACACAAGTCATTCTACCAATGAATAGTTAAAGAAGAATTAAGTAAATGTTTTAGAATGGCCAAGTCAAAGCCCTTGCCTTAATCTGATCGAAATGGTGTGGAAGGACCTGAAGCAAGCAGTTCATGTGAGGAAACCCACCAACATCCCAGATTTGAAGCTGTTCTGTATGGAATGGGCTAAAATTCCTTCAAGCCAATGTGCAGCACTGAGCAACAGTTACCAGAGGAATTTGGATGCAGTTATTGCTGCACAAGGGGGTCACAAAGGATACTGAAAGCAAAGGTTCACATACTTTTACCACTCACAGATATGTAATAATGGATCATTATCCTCAATCGATAAATGTCAAAATATATTTTGGCTCATTTGTTCAATTGTTTCCTCTTAATCAACTTTTTTAAATCTGATAATTTAATAATTATGCAGTAGAATAGAAACTTGTAAAGGGTTCGCAAATCTTCAAGCACCACTACCTCTTAATGTGGCAGAACTAAAGTAAACAGTAAAACAGAGCACAGTAGCTTCGATCAGGCAGGTACTGTTTCCCATCCCACATGCAATCTCCTATACTGCTTAGTAGACGTCACATCTGACCAGTAACCAAAAGGTTCCCTGATTTAATCCCTGAGCTGGCAAAGTGACAAATGAGTTGTTGTTCTTTCCTTGAGCACACCAGCTGTTATGGCTTCCTGAACATCCAAAGTTTACGGTTCAAAAGCAAAGTTATATTTGGGCTGGACCAAGAGTGCAATTTATGACTAATGTAACACTTTAAGTAATCCTTCAATATTAAAATTCTAGCTGCAACATCAGGTAATGTGATCCCTTTCAACTTGCCGACTAAGTAAAATATTCAAGAGGTTCCGATGGCCAATTAAATCATGAACATCTACACAAATACACATTTGTCATCAGAAATAGTAATTGCAGTTGTACAAAGATCAATATGCTCAACATGCATACCTGTACAGCAATTTGAGTACCATTGGAAGTAGCCAATAGTGTGACGGGGTGTGGGTTGGAGGTCACCACCTGGTGTTCCTGTTCCTGGCTAAAGTCCACCTCCTCCACAGTGTGGTATGTCATGTCTTGGTTCATAATCTGCACCTGGAGTAGACAGAAATACATTTTGAAACAGTGAATGCAGAGAATATAACAAAAACACTACCTGCTTACAAAGTGACATGCTAATTGAAGATTAAAAGGGGCTCCGCGTGGTGTAGTAGGCTAAATCACTGCTTTGCACGACAGCTATGTCACGGTGCTCACAAGTTAAAAACATGACTACGGTTCTCTGACCAGTGTGCTCTTCCCAGATTGAGGGAAAAATAATAAGACAACTCAATTTTACTAAAATTGATACAGACAACACTTGTTGTAATATTTGCGATGTGATATGCAAATTGAAAGCAAAGTTGCCCGCAGCTATCAATGGTCGCTCCGAAGACATTGAGCCCTCCAGGGACAAAACTTCAGGGGAAACAGCATCAACATCAAATTTATTGTCATGTTCATGTAATATAAGACCTAGTTGGATAAATTGTTTTTGGAGATAAGTGGACTTTTTCATTACTTTATCATTATAGCATCATTAGCATATAGCATTTTACTAACATATTTTTCACACATCTTAGGACATGTCCGACGACTCATGTTATTTAACGTTCATCATCATAACAGTATTCAGTTGTGTATCAGCTTAGCTAACTAGCCAACATCAAGCATAAATGTAATTAATTAAGCAATGAGATTTTAACTTATAAACATATGTACATTTTATGTGCTGCCACCTTTAGCCACATCTCTTTAGTTTCACATCTAAGTAGCGAAATAAGGTACCGTTGGGTACCGGTATCGAAATCAAGGTACCAGTATTCATACTGGTATCGGTTCAAATGTGAACGGTACACAACCCTAGTGCAGGTAGGGCACCTGTGTGTTTAATCGCAAAAGTATAGTTGGGTGAGTGTAA
The DNA here is from genome assembly GCA_016801145.1 of Umbra pygmaea. Taxonomy (NCBI): domain Eukaryota; kingdom Metazoa; phylum Chordata; class Actinopteri; order Esociformes; family Umbridae; genus Umbra; species Umbra pygmaea. The sequence continues at coordinate 23,570 of JACXGM010007581.1, forward strand.
TCATCCCACAAATGATCTGACTAAAGGCTTCCGTGTCGGACCAGCAGTGTGATTAAAATCAGACAGCTTTGCCAACAAGGCAGAGTAAATGGAAACTGAAAGTGATAAATTGGAAAAATCTATGAAAAAATAATTATGTAAATGGAAGAACCACCTGAGTATTCTTCGCAATATTGAACAGTGATGGGCAGTAGCGTCGCTACAAGTAGCGCCGTTACTAGTTTAATTACATTTTTCAGTAGCGTGGTTGTAGCTTCACTGTTTTCTGAATCAAATAGCTTTACAGTAGTGAAGCTATTTTATTGATCAAGTAGTGCAGTAGCGTCCACGCAAGCTACATTTTCATGAGTATTTCTGAAGCTAAACTCTGAAATACAACTGCTAAGGATGTTAAGGATTAGTAAGTCACTCACGCCACCGCTATACACAGCCTGTATGTGTAGGCGAATAGTGATGTGCGAATCCTGAACGATTCTTTTTTTTTTTTAAAGAGTCTTCAGTGAAATGGGTGTACTGAATCACTGCTCTAAAAGATTTGTTAATGTGAATCACTTTTGCGCAAGTCAAAATCACACAGATTTAGCGCAGAATGTCGTCTAGATTTGCTTTCAACTCCTCCCACCTACTCCCGTTCGTTGTTTGTGGACATTCTTTTTTCCCAGTCCACAAGCCCAAAGAACCTCTGTCCGATATTCAGAAACAGTCCTGCTCGCAGCAGAGAGTGAGGAAGATATTCTAAACCCGGACTTGGTGAGCACAATATATTCAGCAAGGAGTTTGTACGACATTTCAGGGACATTGCCACACACCAAAATGCCAAGCCACTATGTTAACTTTGGCCCAGGCCACTACAGTCAGTTAGAATTAGTGATTTATATGAATTGTGATGTTTTGTTTATACATCGTTTGCCAATTCAAAGTTAATTATTAGCAAAGAAGGTTATTTGTGTTACTAGGTTATGTAAGACTATGAAGAGTTGAGTTGGATATTCTATAGTACAGATAGACTTTCTATTTTGAATGGAATTGTGTTGTACATACTAATTAAAGCACTTAAATTATGTATGTAATGTAATTAATTTTACAAAATACTTCACTCATCAGATTGTGCTACTTTCCCCTGTCCTCAATGACACATAAAACCTACTAACCAAATGTTATGAAATACATTAACCACATAATACAATAATAGACAATGTAGCCTAACAGAATAATAGAGGAGTATATGTAGCATATTACAACTGATGTCATCTGTTCATATTCGTATCATAATGTGGTCATATGTGAAGCTAGCTAAATAATACAAGTAATAATATAGCACATAGGGTCCGTGTCATGTTTAACTGTAGTCAAATGTAATGATGGGCATAACTTAGGTCGACAAAGATTACCATAAAGGTTTACTAACTCATTTGCTTTTTGTCTTAAAATGGTTCATTTGTTTTTATGTGTGCTTGAAACATTTAATTCAGCTCTTTTATAGAAAACAATATGATGCCATCATGAGAATTAAGCAGCAGAACAAACTGATTCATTAAATAATATTTTTAAAGATTAAATGAAGTCTGTTCAAAGTCAATGCTATCTAAAAAAAAATAGCTTAAATGTAGTAAACTACTTTTGCAATTTTTTTGTAGCTTAGCTTGCTACATTTTCCTGGGTGTAGCTTCAGTGTAGTGAAGCTTTAATTTGTGTAGAATAACTAGTAGCTTAGCTCGCTCGCTCGCACGCACGCACGCACGCTCGCTCGCACGCACGCACCTGTGATAAATAGATTTTCAGATTATTCAACTTTTGCTAGTCAGTGTGGTACTGGATATTCCACTAGTATTTTTAGTTGGCTACCTTTAGTTAGTTCATCCAACACAAGGCTGTTTCACATTTAAGAGTTGCAAAATATTGATATACTAACACCCAATTACGATATAATTACGTCCGGGGAAAGTCAGAGAACCCATAATAAGGCTTGAACGCGTGACTATCATGTCGTAGACTGTCCAGCAGTGCAGCGACTTAGCACACTACGCCACGCAGACTCTGTCCTCATTTTTTTTTACATTCACCTCATCTATTTGGACTACTCAACTATTTTTCTTTCGTCTGTACTGTATGTCTCAGACTGACTCCACACAAAACCTCATCAAATGTGCACCTCGACAAGTGTTTGTTTATGCAACTGCAGTTTGTGAAACGCAATTCACAGTAAAGTTAAATATATATTAAAATTACCCCACAGTGGCTGGTTCCTTTCGCTATGAAAATAATGTCTTATCGATTCAAAAGACGCAATTAGTGATGTGCTTTGGGGCAGGGTATGTACTTCAACATGTTTTCATGTGATCAGCTGTAAGCCTTCTACTTGGTGATTCAAGCCAGCTACGTAATGTTGTAGGTTCAGAAAATCAGGACAGGCCTGCATTAACTTTACTGAAAAGCATTTTATTGCACAGCCAAAATTACAACTATAGCTGTGACTTTTTAATAAGCAATGTCTTTCGACCGTTAGTTAGTTGACTAAAAGCTGTGAAGGTAGCTACCTTTCTGCATTAGGACCTCAACATCTTATCTACAGTACCTTCATCATTAACATCTGTCAGGGTCAACATTTTTAAACACTTTAGTTTTAAAATACTCTTCTCGAAAAGAGCTTTCAGTCTGTCTCAGGCGTCTGCCTGATTTATTTTTTCTTAGATAGGGCCAATTCAACAAGGCATACTTGGATCATGCATCAGCTCCCCAAGAATATATAAGAATCACATCCTGTTGCAGGCAAGTACACAGACACCTTCCACTAGCCTTTAGGAATATATAAGAATCACATCCTGTTGCAGGCAATTACACAGACACCTTCCACTAGCCTTTAAGCCCCAGGACCAGTCCAGAATGCTAGAACAATGCACATGGACAACAAAACATTTCCGCACCCATTATATGTAATAGCATTCTTCTGAAATAAACCTAAACGAGAACTTCCAGTTCAAAGCAGAATTGTCAGAAGAAAGGCCAGAAGTTGGTAAGAGGTGAAGGGGCGGGGTTCTGAGTTGTTTTTAAATACACTTAGTTTAGCTCACTTGGATTTTGTGTGTGTAAAAAAAAAATAAGAACTGAACAGATGTATTACACTTTTTCCTCCCTAATAAATGCATTTAAACCAGTGAAGAAATAATAAAAATATAGGGCAGGAAGGTACAACTGGTTTTCAGCACAAATGGAAATAATAATAATAATAATAATAATAATAAATAATAAAAATATAGGGCAGGAAGGTACAACTGGTTTTCAGCACAAATGGAAATAATAATAATAATAATAATAATAATAAATAATAAAAATATAGGGCAGGAAGGTACAACTGGTTTTCAGCACAAATGGAAATAATAATAATAATAATAATAATAAATAATAAAAATATAGGGCAGGAAGGTACAACTGGTTTTCAGCACAAATGGCCAACAGCATTTAAATGCTTATTCTAGTCATTAGGAACACTGAACTTTCTAATTTTGTTTTAGCAGGAAGGTGTTTGAATTCCTCAGTGTTTTAGCAGGTTACTCGAAATGCCAGAACAGTACGTTTTTAACCATTCCTGGCTTCCCTTTGTGTTTTCTAGGTTTGCTGTCATGAAAGACCCTGCATTGTGAATTCCAAAACACTAGATAATCTTCTTATATTATGATGCTCTAATTTAAGGTTATACTTGGCTACATATCTCTCTAGGATTTCAGTTATCACCATTTTCTTAAATCCAACATTAGATTATTTCTACGGTCTTCTTCGTTTATATTTACCTAGTGTGACAATAATACCTGAGGGCACAGTTTAAGGAGTGTCCGTCAAATGTAAATCAAAGCATACCTGTCCTTCTGTGCCGTCAGATGTCACCATGACAGAATGATGTCCTTGTGACGTCAGCTCGTGGGTTGGGATGGTGATGGTGGTGCCCTCTTGTGTTACCATAGTAATTGTTCCGCCCATGGCTTGTAAATCTGCTTCAGAGATACTGACCTAAAGCATGACAACAAACTCAACATTCAAACTCAGCAGGGCCAAACTCATTTCAAAGTGTGCCCAGTGTTGGCAGGGTGTTTATCTCCTATACTGTACATTAAACAAATAATGTTATAATTTTTTCTTATTTTGTATAACAGGACTAGGAGGCAGAGGCTAGAAAGACAGACATGTATGCGGTGGCAAAGTTCATATGACAGCGTTCATATGACAGCGTATGTATGCATGTGTGCATGCGTGCATGCGTGTGTATTCATTATACGATTCAGAGTAGGGCGATATGGCCCAAAATGAATCTCGATATATTTTGTAGCTTTAACGACTAACGATATATATGTCATTATTTAGTTATTTTAAAAGCTTGGAAAATGTGTACACATATGTAAAGAAAAACATGGGATTTTCTTTATTAAAATTAACAAGTGAATAATTGCACTTTCTTTGACAAAAAGGTGTGCAAGACACACATTGCTTTGGAAAATTTACCAATCTCTGTCAATTTAATATTCAAACGTATTTTAGTAAAAGAATAATGCGCAATAATATTAGATGTGGTGAGTAAGTATGACAAATATGTCAGCTCTATTTTGTATGCAGAAGTTCTCAATCTATTTGGCATGTTGCCATGACAGTGGCTAACATGAATAAAGAAACAATATATATATATATATATATATATAGACATATAGACTAGTCTTGTGGGCCCAAGTTCAGCTGTCCAGAATTACAGGTTGAGAACCACTGCTTACCTAGGCTACTGGTGATCGCAAATTAAACGCTTCTTTTTTTGTGAAGGTTTGAAATAGAATTGCTTTCGGCTTAATGAATTCCTTAAGTTTTTGGTCAAACGATTATTTGCAGATTAGAAAAAAGTAGCCTGTTCACTAACAATACACTCTGCAGAAATGTATCCACCAGGTTAAAAAAGCAATACAAGCGATCTAATAAAAACAACAGGTGATATGTATTTGAACATATGTCATGCTCCTAAATCATTTGTGCCTACATTTACGTCTTTACATTTAAGATTTGCTCTTATTTTGCTGCTCTGTGTTTTTTTTTAAAACGATCAGGAAAAAATGATGTTACTGCAGCAGTTTGCTGAACATCTCTGCTGGAGCCACCAGCTTTTCAAATTCTTTTCCATATCCACACTTCTCCCGTTCTACTGCGTGATATTGTCTCAGGTGCTGAAAAAGTATTGTTGTATGAGTAGGCTACTTCTGGCAGCAATCGTTTTACTGCAGTTATGCATGCACAGGAAAGACTTATGTTAAGCATTTAATCAACAACAAAAAAAGAATTTATCTGAAGTATATTAGTTTTACGCTTCAATATTAACCTTCATGAGATTGACTGCCTCTTTAAACTATTTAATGTAGACGGGCAAGGCTGTTGGATTGATTAGTGGATAGGCCTGTGTGTTACTTTTACATGCATTTACCCCTGACCAAGTACCGCTGTGCGGAAAGGAGCTCTACAAAAAGTGCGACGCAGGGCTGTTTTTTTTAAGTGTAGAAACAAATATGGATGCAGAAAAACATATTAGACTAGCACGATATAGGCCTTTTTCATATCCTGCTCAAAAGCAAACTCAAATATACAGACAAAAATCGATGTATCGCCCAGCCATAATGTAGAGAGTATTTTTTACATGAACAGACTGTATAAAGGTTATTACTCCTCTGTCACCCTTAAGTTTGTTTACATTTTTGAATTCTTCAATTGCTTTTACTGTCATAACTGCATTACTGAGCAGTGGCATACGATTTCACTGTACATGCAATGTACATTCAAACAAACTAAATTTGAAACTTGAGATAGGGAGGGCACAGACAGCGGACAAGCCGGGGCTCGAACTCCCCCAGAGTCAGGATAAATGATAAACTCAATCCATATGTAATCCTAGTTGACACCCTGTGTGTGACATGCATTGTTGTTTGGCAAATCTGTGGTGTTTTTTTATTTACATGTTGCGTGTTTCCATCTGATGTGACCAGGGACAATTGGTGCTGTTGTCCTAGAACCTCTGGAGTCCCCACAGACACTTGTTCTGACCCAGAGTCCTCTGCTTCCACTACAGATGAGTAAGTGACTCCAGGATCATCGATGGCATCTGAAACACACCGGAAAAACAGGGCCAGGCTTAAAAAAGAACAGAAAAGAATTAACATCTCAAAAGGTGAAATAATATCACGATTGGGATGTTGATGTCATCTGCAATTGAATGAGAGATTGATGATACCAACACAATATTTGATAAATCTTTTTTTGATGACATGTTGAATTCATGTTATTGGACAACTCAATAAAGACTTGTACACACGCTTGGAAGAAGAATGTGCCTGATCTTCACCATCCCGTACCCAAGGGGGTTTCCGACGAGATAAAACTGACTAGGATTTTGGGGGGATAACAGCTAGAAACAAACAAAAAACTAGGCACTGTGCCCAGTAGGGGAGTCAAGTGTTCTCTCACATTACTTCACTACAAGAGCACTGAGACCATAGAGATGGGTAGATCACAAGTATTTTTTTATTTTTATTTTATTTTTTTGGGGAAAGGTCAGCTTCAGTATTTGACAACAGGGTCGTCATTATTGTGCATCATTTCCAATCCCACTTTTTTGTTTTTTATTATTGCCCCCTACACTCCACACCCATCCCAACCCTTACCTAACCTAACCGTGACCAAATGTTGAGACCAATTACCTGTGCCATTTTAATATTATCTCTAGCTTATACATTTTGTGTTATTTACAATATTTACAAATCTTGTGCATTTTACAGAACCCAG
>JACXGM010007582.1:0-19566 GCA_016801145.1 Umbra pygmaea
TGTATTAACATGTTATAATGTATAAATGTTTGTCAATAGGGCAATATGCGTGAAAGAAATGCTTTGACCCAACTCTACATCTCTCCCCCTCGCGCTATCACTAGCTAGCATTTCCTTCCCCTCGGCTATTTTCTGAAGGAACCCGTCCGACCTCCGTTACTTACCTAAACCATTTAAATACGAAACACGTAAGTTTCTCGGAGTTAATTTTGATGGAAACGTTGGAAATTTGGCTTTACACTGGTATTTAAAACATAATTAACCTGGTAGTATTTATTTTTTTATTAAGTAAACAAGGTGAACTGTACGGAAAACAGTGAGTGTACGCAACCCGGTGAGTCTACTGTATGCCTTTTTGACATTGGCTGAATTTGACGATTCAGCAAATGTCATCGTAACTAGAGTTACTAATTATTATGGGGTTGCCATCACGTTACGCTTTTTTCAGCTAGAGTTACTTTTAATGTATGCCTACTTGTTAGTGATGTAGGTGTTCTAGGATGCATGAGAGCACTAAAAAAAATCTCCCTTACAAAATAGTTGACGGCAATACTACTGCTCAAACTGGCACTGGCTTTAAAAGAATGCTCGTCATTACTGACATTCTGCTGTTTTTATGTTTGAAGGAAGACCCTGCCTTGACACGCTGGGTTTACGCGCGTGCCAACCCCTACAACCACTTCAGAGCGACCAAAAAGACATCTTTGCTAGGTGGCCTCTTTGGTGTGGTGCCTCTGTTTGTCCTGTACTACGTACTAAAGACGGACCGGGTGGGTATTTTATGTTTTAGACCCAGGATTGTACAGTGTTCGTATGGGATTTTCAGTCTAGGTGGGTGTCATTTAGTGACCAAGGTAATTAAACCACACCATTTTGCATTACCATTTTTCAACAGCACATGGGCCCCAGTAGTTTGTCCTTATTTGATATGCAGATGTGATGGAATGTACATTGTTTGCAGTGCTGGAGAATGTATTAAGTGAAAATGTTTATGACAATGGCTACATTACGGTGGCAACCGGTTTGATCCTGGTCACCTCTTCTCCGGCTTTGTCAAAAGCTTCATCACGAGGCAGCACATATCGGTACAGTGCTGCCTGGGATAAGGGACAGTTGTCTAATTATCCACTTTGCTATGTCACTCTCCAGTGACTAACTTTGTGCAGATCGGACCCCTGTGAGTTCTATTGCAGAAGTATATTTGGTGAATGTGTAAATTCCGCATATGTACAGAAGAAAGGCTTCCGTGTCGAACGAGCAGTGTGAGAAGTGTCAGACAGCTTGGCGGCATGTGGTTGACGGAAACATGTACACTCCCGTTGACAATCTTGAACCTGTGGAAGAGTTACCGACAAGGCAATATCAGGGGGAATTGGATGTGACCAATTGGGTGGGAACATAAATATGTAGATAGTGTTTTTTGACCTTATCATCCCCTCCAAATCAGAAACTCAAATGGTTGTCACTGTTTTCAACACTTACACCCCATTCTGCTACTTGCTTACTATTGACAAGCTGGTGTAAACCGCAGAACTGTGGACACAACTAATGAAACTAAAACATGCTATACATTTAGGCCAAGTACACTTTTTTTTTAGGCCAAGTGCCTGAAAGGCTCTCATATTCACAGCTCCAGAGCTGTTCATCCTCCCCAAATACTTATGCAATGAATTCCCGGTTTACACCATCTAAGCTACTCAGAACGTAGGAAACATCTATCAGACCTCAAGCTACACTCCTACCCCACACAGCGTGAAGTCCTCCAGGTTCCTCTCCATTAATCAGCCTCACAGCAGACAAAATGATCAGTGACAGGGCATTCCTAGTTAAGGCAAAGCTAAAGCTCCAGAAAACTTTTAATATTGTTCTCCTGTCTAAAGGCTTTCTATGTTTTGCATTGTTACTGTATTTCTTTTAATTAAATATTGGGTTTAGAAATAAATAGGATTATTTCCATTTACTAGGCAGGTTCTACTAATTGCATACATCTGTCAACTGTCAACTGTCATCTGATTCATTGAATGTAGGACAATGTAATACACCTGCTGCTGGAGGCTGACTTTAAAGTCACTCACTCTTAGTCGATTCTTCTTGTAGACAGGATGGAGAAGTAAATCATTTTGGGGAGTTACTCCATTTAAGCTTTGTCTGCCTTCATAATTATTACAGGTTTCAGTGTTTTTTAAAAGAAACTAAAGTCAGTGGAAACTATGTACTAGGCAATCTCGTCTACTCTACGACTGTTCTGCCTAGTGTCTCAGTGACATTTCAGTCTACATGACACCCCACTTCATTCTTTTTGTTTTGTTATTGAGATCTACCTGAATCAGAGCGCTTATGTCACAGAGACCTGAGTGCCATTGTCACAGTGCTGTAATTCCTCTGCTATTTCTCTGCTCAGAAGGAAAAAAAACTGGTATATATTCATGAGATGTTGTTCACTTTATAAACGGGGAAGCTGCTGTCTAATGCCTTGTGCCTCCCCCCCCCAGGATAAGAAGGAAGCCAGGATCCAAGCGGGGACCGAAAACCGCAAGTTCCAACTCTCCTACTGAGTTTCATCATTAGACTTCAAATGTAACATGTTGTAGAAAGACTGTATCTATTATTGATAACTAAATAAAATGTCTTTAACTGTTGAAAGCGTTGTCTGTCTGGCATTAACGACTTTAAAGCTCTTTGAGTCACATCAGAAGCGGAGTGATTAAAACAGAGTGTTTATTAATTTACTTTTGTCCACTAAACCTTATCAATTAACTGATAAGTCAAACAAATCAAGCATATTAATTACCCAAGCCCTAGTGTTAAGCTGAAAGTGATATAATTAATTGAGCTACAGGTTAGCGGTATTGCATTGAGGTCTTTGATGTAGATTTCATTAGGAGCTTCAGGGGGAGATCTCTCTCCACTCTGCTCTACTGCTTGCTGGGCCTCCATTTGGGGTCAAAGTGTTTCTGCAGCGGCTCCCAACACTTAAAATAATTCTCATCCAGTCTCTTACTGGTCTGCAGACCCCACTTAGTGACCGCCATGCTGAAGGAAGACTCGAACATGAAGGCCTGAGAGGGAGGGAGAGCCATGTTACTTGACAGCTTATGTAATATCTACATGTTTTAATTTGATCTTTGTGCTTGCATATTTTACCATGGTTCCTTCAGCCACCCGCTCTGGTTTGAGGGGAGCAGTGCTGTTCTTCTCGAAGCAGTCTTCATCAGGGCCGTGAGGGGTCATTATGCTGTGTAGACTGGCTCCTCCTGGCTGAAACCCTTCTTCCTTTGCCTCATAGTGACCCTTGATCAGCCCCATGAACTCGCTCATGCAGTTCCCTGAAACACAGGCAGGGGGCGCTGTGACACCACCACTAGCAGGAGATAGGAAAGGCTGATTGCTAGACCTACTGGCCATTGTGAACTGACCCCAGCCATGTACATTAGTTGTTAATTTCCCCCTTTGGACCATTGCTAGAATTATTTGTACCAGAATTCCTCAACAGTCCTCACACTAATTAACAAAGGAAAATATGGACAAATGAGGGCCTTCAGTTTGTTTCTGACTTTTAGAAAGGTGATTTCTTTGGGATTAGTGAAACTGGATCTGTTTTTGTGAAGGTAAATCATTTTTTACTCCCCATAGTTGTTCTCAAAACAGTAGTGTGTTTGTCATACTGTGGTAGTAGGGGGGTCTAAATGTGTGGTCCGCCACTCCCCAGCGTGGAGGGAAGATGACAAAGTCAGCGATGGCAACTCCTGGACGAGTGGATTTGGCCGTCAACACTGTGAAAATGGAAGGATCCTGGTGCATAGAGGGACCAAAGGTTGGTCAAATACAGGGGGCTTTTTCCACACATGTAGAAGCATCTGTGTGTGTGTGTGTGTGTGTGTAGTTTATTTACCGCATGATCAAAGGCAACACAGTTGATGACCATGAAGTGCTGCAAGTTGTACTTGTATGGTGTGTAGTTCCCATGCCATGCCACAACATTGAATGGAGAAAAGGCCTACAAGCATATGAAGAAACAGAAAGAACAAACCTATAGCATATGTTATGTCAGGCGGTAGGGCCCTAGATATTCTGAACTGGAGATAACACTATGAAAAGCTGCATTAAAGAAGGAAAGCTTTTGGAAACAAATATGTTTCCTTTCAATCACTGCTCTTTTAATTCACCTTCTTCTTGCGATCCTGAGGCGTTATGTAGTAATTGGCTACACAATCAAACTTTCCCAAACTTCTCACAAGAGTGGGGATTTGACGGAGAGACGGAGACAATGTCGAGATATTTCTTCATCTTGATTGTTAAAACCACAGCAATTTTATATAGCAGTGCCGTTCTGATAATGTTGCTGTGAAAGAGACATTCAATGGTAGCTCTAAAATCAATATAATTCATTACAGCTCAAACTGTCTCCAGGGCTGACCCTTCTACAGTGTCACACAAACACACACGTCCTCCCTTAGACATACACCATGAAGCACAGTAACATACTGGCATACAGTACCAGCACACAAACACACACATACAAGCACCCAGGGGGTCTGAGCACCCAAGGCAGGTAATCTCTTGGGCTTTACAGTTCCTGTGATAACTCTGCCAGACTCGATTAAAAACACTCACAAAACACAAACATATTGGACCAGTCAAGCAAATAATAAGTTAATTTGAGCAATTTCATCTCTCCACAGGAGGACCAAACAGCAGGACGAGAAGCAGACAGAGATGGAACCTGCCCCCCCCACCCACCTTCCGAATATGTGTGACACACTCACACTCCTTTCAGTTTCAGGTAAGGTGGGGGGGACAGTGCCTGGTGCAACCCCCAGTCTGAACTCAGGTAGAGGCACAGCGCGAGAGGCTGGATGGAGAAAGGTTAATACAAGGAGAGGTTCCAATGAATATCCCATGTATAGACCCCCTCTAACACAGGTGTTGCCACGACTACCTCCATCACCTTCTCCACCCCACGTCTATGCACGCACAGACACACAAACACACACACACACACCAGACACACCCCCTCTCCCTCCATCACTTTAAAATCCCCTCCTGTCAGACAAAATGAGTCGATCCAATTACCTGCTCGACAGGACGCATTCAGAGCAGGCGGGAAATCATTCCCCAGTGAAATATGCTGAAATGAATGCTTAACTCGAGCAAGGTGTTCTCCGCTTCTGAAAGGATGGGCAGGTATCTGGTGGGAACTCCAGGACGTGTTAACTAATTATGAGTGATTAAGGCTGGTAAGGGAGTCGAGACGGGAGTCGAGACGGGAGCCTGCTGATTAGAACAGTCAGACGTTCCACATTAAATAATCGGGAATGGCAGTTCAATGCTAACGTGCAGCTAAATGCTAATATAACCCAATGGCAGCTCTGCATTTACAGTTCTTACAGCTAACTGCTAGTATACCTTTCTATAATAGTTTGTATCAAGCTTCTCTCAGTGCTGGCTTGCTGAATGCATTTAACAATAAATACACTGTATCCCATGTAGCTGACACTCAGAATAAAAGTCCTACATTTTTTATGAAAACTTGTTACCTTTTGCGGGTGTAGATTTAGACTAGCACAGTAATTTTAATCAGGCCTACATGTCACATTATGCTGGCCTGTAGTGAACTGACATTTATTAAATACGCTTTCAAACTCTATTGTCATTAGTATAAATCACCCCCTTCTTATTTCAGAAGCTAAATATTAAAGGCACCTAGAATTTGTTATAGGTATCCATGTCCACCTGTTTGTTTTGCTGACCTGGAGATCTGTTGCCACTTGTCATTTTTAATCCAGCATGTTTAAATATATTGATAAACAACATTTTTGCCTGATCTTTTGAGTTTTAGGATGGTTTTGTGTGCAAGCACAATTTGACAAATGCTTATATAAAAATGGCTATAATAAATATATATACACACAAAATCATACCTGTTGGCTAGAGAAGAGCTTGCCCTGGTACTTATTGATGACAGTATATCCTTTAGCCAACTCACGGTCCTCAAACCACGCCACTGGAGTCAGGAAGTCCCTGGGATTGGCGAGTCCGTTGGCCCCTAAGTCAACATGATTGGTTCACAGGTCTTAAAGTGGCATTGATAGAAGGCACTGACATGTAGCGGGGAGTGTATGTTACACACACCTATGGGCCCCAGGTCAGGAAGCTCAAAGTGGGCTCCGTACACCTCCAACACATAGCCTCTAGTCTCCCCAAACACATCCACACTGAAACGCATCCCATGCTGTAACACACAGGGAACATTCCGGTGAGGTGGTGGACAGACGATTAGGGCGGTGACATATTGAGGTAAAAGGGAATCTGGTGAATCTTGACAGGAAGAAGAAACTGGAGAGAGAGAATAGTGTTGCTGTCTCACCTGGATGACACATATCTCGTTGGGTTCCACCATCATCTTCCCAAACTCTGTAGTTACCAGAATTTCACCCTGCTGAGGCACTTTGAAGGTGAGAGGAAGGTGCGAGAGTGAGAAGACGTCTTAACATGCCTTTTGTACCTAGTACTAACAATCTTCCTTTTATGAGATCTTATCCACAGACTGTTTGTGCTCAGATGTAGCCATTGTATTTACACAAGGTAACATGTCTCATACATCCACTGTGTCTGTCTGTACTCAGATAATATTGATTTTATATACATATAGTCTCTTATGCATCCTGTGTCCTTTTGTTACCAGTGGTCATATTCCCACTCTCTATGCAGATTATTTGACAGACATTTTTTCCAGATTATAATGTATTTATTTTAAGATTTATTAATTTCATAAGTTAACAGCAATTTCAGACATGAGAAAGATCTGTCTGGAAGACCTGCTCACAATGCAATTTTAATAGACTACACATGCATGTAAAAATGTGTGCACATTCTGAATTTGATCCAAGACAAAAAAACTAAAGGCATATTTGACTGACCAATGAGAAAGTCTCCATCTGAGTTGTTGAAGCACCTAAAGAGCAGAGACCAAAGGGGTGTGACATTTGGCCCAGAGTAAGCAATGGGAGTGATGATGTGAAATCAAAAGAGGACGCTTTAACATTATCATACAATATAGTAATGTTATCATACAACAGGCATTCACCTGTCAGTCATTGAGGTGTTGCAGATGAAGATGTGGATGCTGATCCCATTGCGAGACTTTGCGTCTCCGGCTCCACATAAGGTATGCAGACCCTGCAGTGTAATATACAGATGGGAGAAACAGTCAGGGCCAAGAAACCTAACATAGCAGGCCTAAAGAAACTCCTGAGTGGCAATACAATATCCAGTTCAGGCCGAAGCAAAAGTAAAGTTAGAAATGAATGTGATCCCTAAAACTTTGTTTTTGTTTTCTGGAAAGCTCTACAGAGAGTTGGCTATACGCAGCATAATTTTCTTCTTTCTAACATGAAATACCAGAGAGTTGAATAAAACAGGGAGTTATAATATAGGGCTGATGTTTTACCGTCACAAAATCCACCTTCTTCTCCAAAGACTTGGGGATGGTGAATGGAAGCCAGCGCAGCTAAGAGTGAGAAACCACATTTTAAAATCTGTATCTCTACTGCAGAACCCTGCCCATTTACTCTCTCTCTACCTGGTTAGGGTCAGGTTCCACCTCATCCCATGTTTCTGTTAGGTTCCCACTGTCCATTGCGGTGTATGGCTTGTGGCGGACGGATGGCAGGATACGGTACAACCAGCTGGTGGCAATGAGGGAAACAGAGGTAAGATAGTGAGTGTGAGTGTATGTCCATGACTAAGGGCATGTATCACTGTTGTACACACCATCTGAACAATGAAAGACAAGAAACTTTGGGTAGGTACTACGAAATGGATACCTCCTTTTATTGCTAGGCCGTGGGCAGGTAAAGGCAGAGCCGGACAGTTGTTCAGCATAGAGGCCATAGGGACACACCTGAGGGTTGTTCTGAAGTGAAAAAACAGAGTTGGTATTAAAATAACAGGAGGTAGCAAGAGTTATCTTGGAGAAGATGTACAGTGCATCTGGAAAAGTATTCAGAGTGCCTCACCTTTTCCACATTTTGTTATGTCACGCCCTTATTCTGAAATGGATTAACCTCATATGTCCCTTAAAATTCTACAAACAATACCCCATAATGACATCAGTATTCACAGCCTTTGCCATGACACTCAAAATTGAGCTCAGGTGCATCCTGTTTCCACTGATCATACTTGAGATGTTTCCACAACCTGACTGGAGTCCAGTCAAATTCATTTGATTGGACATGATTTGGAAAGCCACACACCTGTCTATATAAGGTCCCACAGTTAACAGTGCATGTCAGAGCACAAAACCAAGCAATGAAGTCCAAGGAATTGTCTGTAAACCTCAGAGACAGGATTGTATCGAGGCACAGATCTGGGGTCTGGAAGGGTACAGAAAAATATCTGCAGCATTGAGAGTCCCAATAAGCACAGTGGCCTCCATCATCCATAAATGGAAGAAGTTTGGAACCACCAGCGTACTTCCTAGAGCTGGCGTCCCTGCCAAACTCAGCGATCGGGGCAGAAGGGTCTTAGTCAGGGAGGTGACCAAGAACCTGATGATCACTCTAACAGAGCTCCAGTGTTTCTCTATGGAGAGAGAAGAACCTTCCAGAAGAACAACCATCTCTACAGCACTCCACCAATCAGCCCTGTATCGTAGAGTGGCCAGACAGAAGCCACTCCTCTGTAAAAGGCACGAGAGCCCGCCTGGAGTTTATTAAAAGGCACCTGAAGGACTTTCAGACCATGAGAAACAAAATTCTCTGGTCTTATGAAACTAAGATTGAACTCTATGGCCTGAATACCAAGCGTCATGTCTGGAGAAAACCAGGCACCACTCATCACTTGGCCAATACCATCCCTACAGTAAAGAATGGTGGTGGCAGCATCATGCCGTGTGCATGTTTTTCAGTGGCAGGACCTGGTGGACTAGTCAGGATCAAGGGAATGATGAATTCAGTAATGTACAGAGACATCCTTGCTGAAAACCTGCTTCAGAGCGCTCTGGACTTCAGACTGGTGTGAAAGTTCATCTTCCAACAGGACAATGATCCTAAGCACAAAGCCAAGATAACAAAGGAGTGGCTACAGGACAATTCTGTGAATGTCCTTGAGTGGCCCAGCAAGAGCACAAACCTGAACCTGATTGAACATCTCTGGTGAGATCTGAAAATAGCTGTGCAACGATGCTCCCCATATAACCTGAAGGAGCTTGAGAGGTCCTGCAAAAAAGAATAGGAGAAACTGCCCAAAAATAGATGTTCCAAGCTTGTAGCATCATACTCAAAAACACTTGAGGCTGTCAAAGGTGCTTAAACAAAGTATTGAGCAGAGGCTGTGAATACTTACTATATTTACATGTGCTTTTTAAAAATAAATTTACTAAGATTTCAAACACACTTCTTTCACATTGTCATTATAGGGTATTGTTTGTAGAATTTTGAGGGAAATAATGAATTTAATCAATTTCGGTATAAGGGTGTAACACAACAAAATGTGGAAAAGGGGAAGCGCTGTGAATACTTTCAGGAAGTACTGTATTTTCACCATTCATGCAATAATGAGTCCATTGTTCTGTCCATGTGACAAATAAACTTGAAGGGAAAGCTACCTGTCCTTCTGGTAAGGCTCCTGGACAGCGAGGGTCTTCAGAGGAAAACTCATTCCCAAACCCACTGAGATACTGCAAGAGACCAAGAGCAACATATCAGGGAATATAACTGTTAGTGAAAGTTCTTGAAGCAGACTTATTGGGTGATATTTTGACTCTCTTAGGTTTGGTGACAAGAACTTTGACATGGATCAATGTTGAGTCAATGTTACTCAACTCTTTGCATACTTGGGACACAATGCAATTATACGTGACAAATCAGATGTTAGCAAACACGACCACAGGACGACCCCTCTGATTCTTTCTGCCCAGATTGGGCACAATTTTGCGCGTGCAAAAGAAATGCTGAGTCATCGCGGCTCTGCAAAAGAGGGGTCTGTTTCCAATAAAACACGCGCTCACGCAGTTACGTTTTGTGGGGAGTTATTTTGTATGCCCCATATGTCAGTAAACAATATAATGGTAATATAGAGTGAAATTTACCAAGGTCAAATGAAACTTGAGTGATATATTGTGAACTGATAAAAGCCACATTGGTATTAACCTATATTTCAAACGCGGAGAAATATGTGCAAGCACATCTGGGCAGCTGTTGAATCCAGTGCGCTGATTGGACAGAAGGGAACGCCCCTTCAGCGCACTGCTTGAGTGCAACAGTTCATGAGTGAACTTTAGTATATGTCGAGTAAACTTAAGAATTGCATTTTATGATGACAGATAAAACTACTTCTAATTTCTATGTAAGGTTTTACTATTATATATATTGAATTAGAAATAATAGCCAATATATGTAATAAAATAGGCTAACCTTAAATTGTTTTTAGCATAAATTGAGGAAATAATTACTGAATTTATTTACTCCTTACCTTGAGCCCAGCCATAGTCCTTATTTAAATATGTCCAACAGTAAAAAATACGATTCAACGTCTAAAACGCTGTTAAAAACTGTTTCAGTTAAAAACTGTTTCAACTGTTTCAACTGTGATTCCTAACCAGTCCACCAAAGAAGCACTACGTCCCGTGATTGAGAAAGTTAAAAAGAGAGAGTAAATCAGGGCTGGATGTATGTATGCTTTGTCAATATGGTTTTAATTAATACCAGACTCGGCCAGTGACGTGTAGATTCTCCTTTCGGAAAAGGGGTGGATATCCAAACAAAAAAAGACCTACGGGTGGAGAGGATGTGGACGTTGGGGTGAGCAAAAAATATCAAAGAGAGATAGCCAAAGCTTCAGCCCAATCTAGCTACTGTTCATCATTTAGCAGATATTCAGGCGAACTTATATAACTCAGTAAAAAAAATCAAATATTTCTTCGATTAAGTAAGTAGGCTAAATGTTCTGTTTCAGAAGTCATGTGTGAGTATGGTTCACGAAAAACAAAGGTGTTCAAATGTTAAGTTGAAAATCACAAACTTGATGTACTATATTTATTCAAACTTGATTTGTAGAGGAAAGTCAAGCTGAGACCAACCTATTTGTTAAAGTTGAGCTCGTGTTAAATACAAGCCAATAAGCTGCACTACACTGTAAAAAATATTTTTGTTTCCACCCATGAAAATTAGTTGCCAAGTCAAATCTATTTAGTTAAACATGCACTATGTAACGTTCCATTAGTTTGTCCTGTCGGCCAGAATTTTACGTATATTTCTTAAATATTTTTTTAATATAGAGAGATGTTTTACTGAACACAGGAATAATACAGGAACATTCTACTTTTGTCAACATTTTGTTTTATTTAAGTTGATGTTTTCAACCCCTGGATTTAACATGCTAGTTCCTAACGTTTACTAGTCCTGAAAATATATTTTTGAAGTTTTTTAAAAGTTACATAGTGCAGGTTTAAGCTAACTTCAGGTTATTTCAACCTAATTAAATAAAATATCTGGGATTTAAAAATGTGGATTTAACTATTTGAGTTAAGTTGATAAAATTAGTAATGTCAATAATTATTCATGTTTAGATTATAATTTCTGATCAATTTAATGCCACCATGGTAAATGAAGGTATTAATTTCTACCAAACCATATGTAAATTCCTGGGTGTTCTAAAACATTTGACCGGTAGTCTATATATTTATTTTACCATTATTTCAAAAACAAAATTTAATAGCAATATTTGTTTGCATCAACAACCTTGGGTCCTGTAAGTACTAGCAGGTTTTATGAGTGACTCTGATAACTGCTGTGTTTCTAATGTATATTGTTGAGGTGAGATACTGTCTCTACAAGACTTTTGAAAGCTTGAATACATTACAAGTTCGACTTTCTTGTTGTGCAACTAAATACTTGCAAGAACAGGATGATCAAATTGGCTTATTAACCATTTTGAGGCTCCAGGAAAGAGAAGAGCTCGACTGTACTGACCAGGAGCTGACCTTGAGGAGGAGAGGAGGGCCAACAGACCACTGATGGCAGAACAGAATCCTGCTGCTCAGAATACATTATCATAGTACAGTGACACATTACTGTTAAATCTAAATTATATTATAGAGGCATTTAAATACAGTGGCATTGTTATTGTAAGCAAATGTTTAGTAGAAAACAACTGTGCCATCATCATCATGTCCTCAAACATATTTTAGACTCATCTCACTGTTATCAGTCACCCAAGTCAGTCTAAAATCGCTTAGGCTAAACTAGGCATCTTAAATTTGGTTTACTTCCTGCAATTGTAGCATTATAATATGTCTAAAGATAATCTGGCCAGGTATGACAATATTCAAAGGAAACAATCAAAATGTGATTTAAGTGTAGATTTTCATCTTTAAGGATTCTGTCAAAATTATTGTATTATCTGTTTAGGTACTAGAACGGCTTGCATTTTTTGAGAAAAGTGATTGCGTTGCAACAGTAGTGTGAGATGCAAAGTACATGTGTGTCAATTAATACAGAGAAGTGGATTGATCTACGAATGTAAAAGTTTACTGCATGGCACTAGGACACATGCTGCCGCTGTAATGAAATTGATATCTAAAAAAATGCGGGTTGTAAAAAGGCACCAAAAAACTAAGTATGAAGGAGAAAAAAAACAAGAGCAATAAGTGTTTGAGATGACGCAATCACATATTTACAATATATTAATATTGCCCCCCCCCCCAATTTTAGGGGCTCAAAAATATTTGGACAAACATCCTAACCATGAATTAAATGGTGAGTTTTAATATTTGGTTGAAAATCTTTTGCAGTCAATGCCTGCCTGAAATCTGTAACCCACATCACCAGGCGCTGGGTTTCTTCCCCAGTGATTCTCTGCCAGGCCTTTACCACAGCTGTCTTTGGGCCCTGCTTGTTCTTGGGGCATTTTGCTTACAGTCATGGGTATGCTTTGGGTGAATTAACATCTGCACTGTGAAGCGCAAAACACTTATTTTCTGTGGTTATACAGGCCTTTTTGGTGTTCTTGAGCTCATCAGTGCATTTTTTCTTTTTAAGAATGTACAAAATAGTTAATTTGGCCACACCTAATATGTTTTGCTATCTCTTTGATGAGTTTGGGTTTTCATCCTAGTGAAGGCTTGATTCACTGGCAATGACAGCTTTTTGGACCTCATGTTCACAGTTAACAGCTACAGAATCCAAATGCCACACTTTAAATCAAATCTAGACCTTTTGTTTGCTTACTTATAAATGTACTAATGAGGGAATGTCACAAACCTGGCTATGGAACATCTGAGGAGCCAATTGTCTAATTAATCCAGGCCCCTTAAAAAAGCAGGGGACCACATATACCGGTTAAAAGTGCTATACAGGTACTTCCTACATCGCTCACCCGATATAATTCTAAATACCCTCAAATTAAAGCTGACAGTCTGTCCTTTATTATTTCATTTCAACTCCAATATGTTGTGGTAGTTAGCTAACAATGATAACGTAGTCAATGTCCAGATATACAGTCATGGCCAAAAATAAAGGCACCCCAGGATTTCTGTCAGATAATGCACAACTTCACCCAGAAAATTGTTGCATGGATAAATGTTTAGGCATTCTCATGTTTATTACTTTTATTGGTAATGGTATGACATAAAAAATTGGAGAATAAAAAGGTCAAATCTGACACATTCCACGCAAAAATAATTTTTTGGCACCCTCAATGGTTTCCTTACACCTCTCTACTTGAATTTTGGGCCACTCTTCTTTCGCCAACAGCTCCAGGTCTTTTAGATTACAAGGGTTCCTTTTCAACTAAAATTTTATGATCTTTCCAGAAGTGTTCTATGGGATTGAGATCTGGACTCATTGATGGCCAGTTCAGTACTCTCTAGTGCTTTGTCTTGATCCATTGCTGGGTGCTTTTTGACATGTGCTTTGGGTCATTGTCCTGCTTTAAGACCCATGACATCTGATGGAGACCCAACTTCCTGACACTGGGCCCCACATTGCACCACAGAATTCTTTGGTAGTCTTCAGATTTCATTATGCCATGCACACAGTCAAGACATCTAGTGCCTGATGCAGCAAATCAACACCAAAACATCAGTGTATCCCAACCATGTTTGACTGTAGGAACTGTATTCTTTTCCTTAAAAGCCGTATTAATTGTTCTAAAAACAGTAGAATGATGGGCTCTACAAAAATCGCTGTACTTTTGTTTCATTTGTCCTCAGCAAATTTTCGGCAAACTGCAATCTTTTATATTTCTGTGTCAGTAGTGGGGTCCTCCTGGGTCTCCTATCATAGCGTCCTTTTTCCTTCAGATGGTGACATATGGTGTGAGCTGACACGTTTGTAACCTGTGCCTGAAATTCAGCTTGAATTTGTCTGGAAGTTGATCAAGGTTCTTTATCCACCATTTGAACAATCCTTGGTTGGAGTCTTTGGTTAATTTTCTCTTTCATCCACGTCCAGGGAGATTAGCTACAGTGCCATGGGCTTTAAACGTGTTGCCAATGTTGCGCACAGTGGAAACAGGAACATTAAGTGTTCTGGAGTTGGACTTGGTTATTATGAGTTGCATTTTCAGTTGGATTTGGGGAAACCACTTGAAGCATTTATGTTGAGCTATTTCAATTACTTTTGTTTGATTTTGTTCATTGCAGCTAAAAGTCTGTACATTTTGACAGTGAACACAATTTGCAATGGAGGTTGAATAATTTTGTTTTTTTCTGTTTGTGAGGAAATCTGGTAGTGATATCAGCTAGTGAGGTCTCTACGGTAGTGATATCAGCTAGTGAGGTCTCTACGGTAGTGATATCAGCTAGTGAGGTCTCTACGGTAGTGATATCAGCTAGTGAGGTCTCTACGGTAGTGATATCAGCTAGTGAGGTCTCTACAGTAGTGATATCAGCTAGTGAGGTCTCTACGGTAGTGATATCAGCTAGTGAGGTCTCTACGGTAGTGATATCAGCTAGTGAGGTCTCTACGGTAGTGATATCAGCTAGTGAGCTCTATCAGAAAGTGTTATGCACAGATCATCCAGATCATTATGACCACTGATGGATAACTATGTGATTGTCCATGCTTTTTTACACTCTTTGTTCTCAAATCCTCAGACAATAATTTTCTGCTCCTTCTCTTCTCCATGCTCAGTGTGACACACGGAGACAGACAACAGAATGGTTGAGTCCATTTTACACCATTTTAAATGGTTGCCAGTGTGATTTCTAGATTGTCAGCACCTGTTAATTGATACAGGTGAGTTTAATTATTTCAAATTACAGGAGCATCACAAACTTGGAATACCAAGACAAGACAAACAAAAGAAATAAACATGAGAATGCCTGAACATTTCTACTTGCAAAAAGTTTCTGGGTGAAGTTGTGCATTATCTGACAGAAATGGGCTGGGGTGCCTTTATTTTTGGCCATGACTGTATATGGACCTGACTGTATTAATAAAGGTTTTTCTATTAATTATTTGCCTTCTGTAAAATAGTACCAGGTTTTCTTTTTTCCAGCTAAGCTATGAGATATTGTTGTGCTAGAGTAATTAGTTTGTGGACAATTTTATAGCTTTTGTTGTTTTCTGCCGGGATTGACTGAACCCACATAGGTATGGCTTCAGCATTCTTTGCTTCAAATATGTCACTTACACTAGGCGCCTGTAGAGACTTTGATGCTTGATGCCATCACTTAAGACTGTTACTCAGGATTGGGCAGTTCTGCATTAGCATCCATGTTCACTAAGTGTTGTATTTGATTTTCCTCGTATTGTAATATATTCCTCTATACGACTGGGTCAGCCCTTCACAGGATGTATTCTCAGGCCCAATGGGATAGTTACAAAAAATCTGATTACAATTCCTGTACAATATCCTGACTTGACTAATGAATCTGTTAGTAATCCTTTTTTGTCATGTTTTTAAAAACTGTAAGGGGCTTGGTTTCCTACATCTAAATATAAGGAGCCTATTGCCTAAGCTGGATTTTGTAAATATTCTCATTGATCAGAATACCTCAGATATCCTATCTAAAATATGGTTAACAAATAAAAATAATGATGCCAATATTGCCCTTGATGGTTATAATCTTTTCTGGTCTGATAGGGTTAGTATGGGAGGAGGTGTTGCGATCTTTGCCCGAGACCATCTCACAGTCTCTTTATTGAAGTCCCAAAAGGTTTTAAATTTGTGGCCGTGAGCCTTAAGTTGGGAAACAACTGTTTTATTACTCTTTGTGGCACTTTCCACGAATAGAGTGGAATTTGTGTCTCATCACCTTTTTAAAAGTTATTTAAAGCAAAATAGTAAAATGTTTTACATTAAATGTGAAGAGTGATATGAATTATAATGTGACCTCAAATAAAGTTGTATAAATATGTTTCTTAAATAAAAAATAAACATGCACACTTTGGGTGTACCTCCTTAAAATTGATGATTTTGGTCTGTCCCACCTCAGTGACATTAAAATTCTACATAAAATATATTCAAAGGTATCTTCCTCTAATCTACAATTGTAATATAATGTTGCTCATTAAAAAATATTTGAACATTTACAAGTGATATATTTATATTAATAATTAATTTTAGTTATTAAAAAGTCATTAATTAATGTACCACATTTTACACACGACGCTGTTACCAAAACATTATCCCCCCAATAAAAAAATGAAACAATCCATAAATCAGATATTAACAGGAATATTAATAATTAATACATTTCTGTACCATGGCCAGGCAACAAGTAAGTACCCTCATTTAATTTTTTCTATTTTCACAAATGTTTTAGAGATAGCTACTTTCGGCAACCTCAAGGATTCAACCCTGTTACCAACCTTTTTGTTAGAAAATATATATGAATATAGTTTTAATTTAATTTATGGAAAATATATACTTTGCAATAGCTAGCATGAAACATGTGCTCCCAATCTAGCAAACCCCTCCTGAGTAATAGCTTCTTTTAGGCTAAATCTGCAGGAGATTTTAATTTAGACTGGGAATCTCACAAAGCAGATAATAATAAGCAGGTATGGGATGAGATAAACCTAATACAGCTAATTACTAAGCCTTAAATTTAAAAGAGACAGGAAAGTCAACACTAATTGATTATATTTTAAAACATTTTCCATATAAATATTGGTGTGTTTCCATTAGATATAAAAGACCACTGCACAATTGCATGTGTTTAATACCAGAATTCCTAGGAAAAGTCCATGTGTTATAGCTAAAATACATCTCTGGAATTTAAATATGCAAGCTTTTTTACAAGACCTGCATATTTGTGACCTTGATGGCATTGCTGATGTACCACTCAAATATTTTACCTGTGTTTTTAACTTATTAGCAGATAGGCTTTTTCCTTATTGGAGGATAAGTGTGAGAAATAGATCTAATCCTTGGTTTAGTCCAGAAATACCTGAAGCCCTTCACAGAAGAAATTTGGCAAAAGTCAGATTCTCTGACTTTGCAGTCATTTAGGTGTTTAAGAAATCAGTGTCTGAAAATAGTCAGGAAGACAAAATCTCATTACTTTGTTAAAGCTTTGTCTGATTGCACAGAATATCCAGCAAAATTCAGTAGTCATTAAATCACTGAAGGACTAGTTCCTTGTCTCTTCCTCATAAAATTAATCAAGCTTCTGGCATCATTACTGACAAACTGATATAATTAATGCATTCAACCAACATTTTATTTCTGCAGGCCATATGTTTTTATAAAGTTTTGCAACCAAACCTACCCTAGTGTAATATGGATGTGTTCATTTTAATTGAATGTGTATATCTATGTATTTTGCATGTTTTTTTGTATTTGTGCCAATTGTTTGGCTATGTTCCTAACAAGCATTTGTGAACGAGACCTAGTTCTCAATGTGTCCCCCTGGTTAAATAAAATGAAACAAAAATATATAACTTTAGCCAAGGCATTGAACCTGAACTCTGGTAGTCAGCTTGTTGCTACACAATAGCTACTTAGACTGTTCCCTTGTGGGTGGCACATAACATCTTGTTTTCAAGCAATAGTAATAGAGTATAGACCAAATCATCACCAGTGCATTTTGTCAATGCAGTGTGTGGAGCGGTCAAACCAATATTGTGACAAAATGTTCAACCAATGAATCGTAAGGAATGTAGAGGGCGTTGAATCAATGCCAGTAGTGTGAGCACGTGTTGTAGAGCATGAGACCGTTCAGAGCAGCCTGCCATGGAGAAGAGTGTGTAGCGACTCACACACATACCTGATGGATACACCTGGTTCCTACTGTTGAAGTTCGAGGGGCAGGTTGATGGGCAGTTGAACATCACTAGTTGCAGGATTTTATCTGGACAGAGAGGGTAGAAAAGGTCAAGGTATAGTTCTGTGTGAGTGGGACCAGTGGACTTAATAGGCTGAGTGAATGTGGAGCAGATGTCATCCCGCTTGGGTACAATCGTCATGACGCATCAAGTTTAACCTACAATTTTCTGCAACCACATTGACAACTATGAATTCACTGGGCTGACGGTGATGCTCATAGAAATATTATTAGTATGGCAATGCCCACTAGCCCAATAAAAACAGCTAGATATGACCCCATCACTGGCCTGGTTGGGGCTGTCAGGCAGATGCCAATATCCTTGGGAAAGAAATTGAAATGGACAAGCAAATGGTGGGAAAGAAATAATTATTTTTGATTGGCTTCAAATGTAGACCTGTTTATTAGAATACATCGAATGGATATAACACAAAAAAATGAAATTGTGTTTTCATATATTCTGCTATACAGAACCAATACAGATGAAAAAGAACTGCTTTTTAGTCCAAATGTAAAAAAAAAAAAAAAGAGGTCCAACCTGGGTGCCGCTAATGCCCCAGCGGTATCAAAAAGAATCAATTTCCCTTCCTCATTCTTCTTCCCAGTCTGCTCTCTTGTCTATTTCGTTCTTTTTGGGAGGGCCGGGGTAAGTGATGGCAATTCTCATAGGGAGGTGCAAATAAAGTCGGCACTGCAGAAGTAACTGTTCTCCAGTGAGGCGTGCAGTTGCCGCAGGCACCCTGCCGTGAGACAGTTAGTGTGCCGCGTGGCGGGCGAGAAAGCCCAAAGGCGGAAAATATTGCGACCCATTCTGCGGAAATTGATCTGCTCCTTGGATGGAGGGGAAAAAATGAGTGATTTTAATTTTGTCTTTGAGTTCCATGATAGATTTCTAGAGTAGCCTATTTGTCACCTCTACGGGTAGCCTTGTGTTTTAAGATGGGCTGCATGACTGAATAATGGAAGAAAATAGGCTATTGCATCAGAAAGAAATATCTATGCATGAGTGAGTGGGTTGTAAATGGTTTGTTATTAGGGGCATGTTGGACTCAATACCTTCATGGGAAATGACATCCATATTTTAGCTCACATGCCACAAACCCCAATCCACACCTATCACACACCCATTTTCCTAAACTGAGGATATCAGTTTACTTGGATCAGACCGCATGTTTACTTGAATGAAATATTTCAAGAAAAAAAGATAAAATGAATTGTCTGATTCGTCAGTGACCAAGCACATTCAAATGTGATCAAAACAAAATAATTGTCTTGAGAGCAGGCCTCACGAG
>JACXGM010007582.1:19666-30360 GCA_016801145.1 Umbra pygmaea
TCTCTCTCTCTCTCTCTCTCTCTCTCTCTCTCTCTCTCTCTCTCTCTCTCTCTCTCTCCCATCCCTCTCTTCTCTTGCGTTCTAACTCTACTAATGTTATGCAAATGGGTTAATATGAAGATAAAGACTGTTGCTGCACGCTACTCTCTCCATGGTGCACGCCCTCAGGTTTCCACAACAACAGTTCTAACGAAGAGCGCATTATTCAGGAGTCATTAAACGATGCCCTCTTTGATACACAGACACACACTCACTCACATACACTTAAAACCACCTCTACCCTGCGATGGCCATTAAAGCTCCTTACACACATATTAATACACACACACTCACATACATACACACACACACATTTACAGATGCCTTTTAGCACCAGCTCCCAGTTTCTAACACATCACAGTGTCACAGAATAGAAAATTACACTCTCCACCCACAGAGAAAATTGCTTTGGAATTGCTTGGTTATAAAGATGTGCTTTAAGAGGGAAAGAAAAAAGTAATGCAAAAAATAAAAAAACAGCACACATAATTACTGTAGCGCTCTATGGACAATTCACGCTGCTGGTTAATCAGTGGATTTACCAATTATTTACGTCAGAAGAGATTTAAGGAGTGTGTGTCTGTGCGCATGTAGTGTGTTTGTAGATTTGGAGGTGTGTGTGTGAATGATAAAACAGAAAAAATATACATCTTGCCAAACTATGATAAAATGTGAAACTCTTGCTGTGTTTGTGTGAAAAAGTTCTCAGTTGATTTTGGCCTACAAAGTTCAAACACAAACATTCAAAGGGCAAAGGTCAACTAGCGGTCTCAAAGATGAAGAAACACACACACCTTAGTAGGTGAGATGCTGGCTATAGGATTAAGATACTTGAAAAATAGCAACTAGCAGTCTCACCAGGTTACATTTTTGGTACTATGTTCTCAAATTTCAGAACAATGTAAATACGCACAGAATGAACAGTTTGGCTGGTGGCATTAGCCGCTTTCCAACCGGAGGGATTTTTGCAGTTCCTAGAACATAACGTTCCTATAACCCTTTTTTTTGTTTTATGACTGGAGCAATTTGAGGATTATTCAGTTCCTCAAGCCACAGTTTGTGTAACTCTCAGGTCCTACTTCCGAGCAGGGCTTTTCCCTTTTCCTAGGTCTACGTTGATTGGTCCAACTTTTATAAGTCATGCCCATCGTTTCGTTTTCCTGTTGTGCTCTGCTCGTCCATCTTCGTCCATCATATTACATATTATGCTGGAGCCTTCGTCTTCTGTGTTTCTGTTAAAGCATAACTCTCGCCAAAATGCATCCTAGGGTCTTTTTGTTAATGTACCCGAGTCAAACTTTCATTTAATATCGTAATTAGGACGGAAACGCCACTTTTAAGTTTTTCCTTATTTTTGGTTCCAGTCAAATTGCCTTTTGAATGGGAGTGTTGGGGCACCACTATAATAGCATCAAAATCGCTATTTTTAAAACACTAAGAAGGCTTGACACAACATGAAACTTTGCTTGAAGTATCAATAGGAGCTTTAAACTGGAACTCGAGCATTGAAAACATTGTTTGTGTACACAGAGGCAAAAAAGCAGCAACCAGATACACAAACTGCTAAGGGGAGTTGTACAAACCTTTCTTTTTAGTAAACTCTGTGTACACAAACAATTTTCTCAATGCTCAAGTTCATGTGTCACATCAACAGTGGCAATTTGTTGGGTAGAAGGTACTGACCAGGCTTTAAGACATGGCAGTGCAAGACATAAACTGTCGTTTACCTCTGTGTTTAATGAACAGCAAGAAAACTTTTCCTTTTCAGTACTCTTGTGGGTTTGCACCAGTTGTGTTAGAACTTTGTGTTTTGGCAATGTGAGGCAATGATGGAGGGACTTCAATACTGGCAGCCAAAGAGCATTCTTTCTTCCAAATTTCACTGTAGAATTATCTTGTTTGCTCTCAAGCACTGTCACGAGATACCTAGCCATCAGAGCGTCTATCTGTAATTCACAGTTTCGGGTTCTGTAAGCCATTGCTCAGAAGCATTAGATGGTGAGGCAGCAGCTGAGTAATAACTAAACAGATGATGAATTCAAATGAATCCATATGTAATGGTTCGGTCGTATGTAGTATTTGGGAAACATGTTTTGTGTATATACTGTATATATATATATATATATATATATATATATATATATATAAAAACAGACAATATATTGGTTAAATATGACATAATGCAATGAAAGTCTGTGTAAACAGAAAAAATAAAGCGGAGTCAGTGAGACTGGAGCCACAGACGTAGGCACTGCCACAGATGGGCACCGTGACACCATAGCTCGAGTGAGCGGTTGAACTGCATTTGGCTTCTCCCTTTATTTTCAGCTTAACCAAGGTCCTAAACACGTCAGAATTGCTTTCACAACAGTAGACAGGCACATATCATGCCCAATAAAGCACTGTAAGTGCTTTGGCTAGGCTTTAATGAAGCTCACTATTTCTAAACAGTGCTCAGGGTGTTGCCAAATTGACCGGGAGTTTAGTGGAATGCATAATTGCGATGTTTACCATGTGATTTCTTCAGTGCACGTAGACTGCAGAAAATATTTTTTTATAGCTAACAGAATCATCCACGAACCAAACTACAAGAACCATCTGCACTCACATGGTTCATCCAATCACATGTAGCCGAGCCGCCAATTCTTTTCGCACTGTTCATCCAACACGGAAGCCTTTAGTCAGATCATGTATGGGATGATTATGCTATACTATACTTCCGTGATTTAATTTACACATGCCCGATCTGCACACAAGGAGTTGCTGGAGAGTGAATTGGCAAGGTAGATGATTTGGCTTGTCTATCCCAAATGCCGGGCAGTGCTATGCCAATTTGCGCTGTCTCGTTCTGGAGGTCAGAGGAAAGTCAGAGAACCCATAGTCAGGCTCGAACCACTAACAATATGACGTACAAGCACGATATATCAGAAGAGTCTGAAAATTACTACACTCATTCGTGTGGCCCAGAATCGGTATGTTTAGCTGTCCGCAAATGGCAGTTAGATTGATGACTGCTTTGAGTCCAAATTTATTGCGCTCTAATGCTTGTTGGTGTAAGCAATCTAACTTGGAATAGATAGACTGTATAACAATGTCCCTTGTAATGCGATTTAATCTGTCTTCCAGTCCCAGTTTTTGGTCTCTCCCTAAACTCCTTGTACATCCTTATTTTTTATTTGTGTTTTGTCATTTTTGTTTAAGTACTCCCAGCTGGTTTTAGTTATGTCATTAGTGTGCTATTTAATCCCTTCTGTTTGTTCCATGAATGTTCGTCATTGTCTCCTGTCATTCGGTATGTACACAGTCTTTATGAATTCTGTTGTTTTGTGTTTTCAAAGATATTAACTTGTTTGTTTGTAGGGATGTTCTTTATCCCTGTTCATTTGGTTAAATAAATATTTCATCATTGAGAAACACTCCTTCCTCCTGCCTACCTTACCGTAAAACGTGACAGAACGACCAACCTGTACAAAATGGAGACAGTGTTTTATGAGGAGACACCAGAGGAGGAATATGAGCGGCTTTGAAAGTATTTCGGTTATGAACCTTCAATGTGTCCCAGGTGGAGTTATATCTTCACTTTACCATACGATGAGGAAGAGGTGGATTTGACTGTCAGAAGGAGTGTTCCCTCTTCTCCCATCAATCCTCTCAGAGTACCAGCCAAGGCATACAGCTCTACAAGCCAGATGTCCAAGTCTTCAACCAGCCAGTGCTTGCAGCTTTGAAGAAATAGCCTATTGCTCACAGGTTAGAGCTGTTTACTCACCAGTTGAAGCTCCAAGCCTTCAAGTCCTAGTTCTCTATTTAAGGCCTTTAGTTAAGGCCCCATGTTCTCTAGTCAGGGTCCCTATGTTTCATGTCAGGGCCCTTAAGTCTTACATCAGGTCTCCTATACCTCATGTCAGGGCTTATATGTCTCAGGTCAGGACCCTCAGTTCAGCAGATAGAGCCCTCAGCCCACAGGTTAGAGCAGTTATCTCACCAGTTGGAGCCCTACACTCTTCTACCAAAGGTCCTCAGTCTCTAACCTCAGGCCCCAGTCCTTTATCCTCAGGCCCCAGGAATTCCAGAGTCATCAGCAGCCATGCTTCAGCCCAAGGCTTCAGCAGCCATGCTTCAGCCAGAGTCATCAGCTGCCACGCTTCAGCCAGAGTCATCAGCTGCCACGCTTCAGCCAGAGTCATCAGCTGCCACGCTTCAGCCAGAGTCATCAGCAGCCACGCTTCAGCCAGAGTCATCAGCAGCCACGCTTCAGCCAGAGTCGTCAGCAGACACGCTTCAGCCAGAGTCGTCAGCAGACACGCTTCAGCCAGAGTCGTCAGCAGCCACCCTTCAGCCAGAGTCGTCAGGAGCCACGCTACAACCCCAGTGTCCCCTGCTGCCTGGCCGCCCCCAGTGTCCCCTGCTACCTGGCCACCCCCAGTGTCCCCTGCTGCCTGGCCGCCCCCAGTGTCCCCTTCTGCCTGGCCGCCCCCAGTGTCCCCGGGTGCCTTGTCCTTACTGGTGCCGGCCCCTCCTCTGCGTCATTGTCGTGCCAGGTGTCACTCGTTTGAGGGAGGGTTATGTAACAAAGTCCCTTGTACTGTGTTTTAGTCTATCTTCCAGTCTGGGTTTTTGGTCTCTCCCTGTCCTTGTATATCCTTATTTGTTTTTTCCTGTGTTTAGTTCATTTTGGTTTAAAGGACCAATATGTAATACTGACAGCAAGCGTTTAAAATGGGTACTGCAGTCTCAATCAAAATATCTGAGAGTTGTCTCCCTCCGCCTTCTCCTCCACAGACTCGAAACTAACGTGGGTTGCTAGATATTGGATGCTGAACTTAACATCACACAAGATAAAACAAACAAGGTCAGCACAACCATGACAAGTGAAGACGAGTCTAACAATGTAAGTTCTTTAGTCAATGTATACGTTTACCTGTTCAGAAGGAAATTAGCCAACTCAGCATCTTTTTTTAAGTCCTTTTGGTCTTGTGGCTGTCTCCATCATTCAAATGTATCTCCATGTTTTTAGTCTCTGGTCTCTGAAAACCGGTTACACTGGCAGAGCTGGAGTTACATTTCTAGTCCCATCTAAAGGCCTTCTGAGCTGATATAATAATGGATATTATGGCTGCACTCACTGTTTAGATGAAAACGGCTATTGATGCGACTCTGGCCCCTTCTCTGCATCCCTTGATGGGGATTGTGCAGCTGCTGACGAGCATGCTTGCTGATTTGAATGATCTGACTACAGTGACTGGATTGTAGGACTGGAACAGGCAGTGCCCGGTTTGAAAGCGAAAACCATCGGCTGGTTTAGAAGACTGGCGACCTCAAATCCTTTTCGAGACGCTGCAATGTTCGAGTTGTCGTCTTGCTGGAGGGTTCTGAGGGGAGCGACCCAGTTGGATTTCGAGCTGGGTTCTCCGCAGAGATCCTTCTCTCTGTTTTTCACCAGTCAGCTTCAAAACTAGACTGGGCCCACTGTGTCGCCAGGCATCCAGTGGGCAAAGAGGACGAATTCACACATTTTCATAATATGGTTCCATTACTTTCGTGATAGGGAGGCTGTGCTACAATGGAAGGGCAAGGAGGAGCTGTTCTACTGTGGGCTGAGTTTTTAAATTCCAGGACCTTAGCCCCTGAAGAGGGCTCAATTCCTCCCACTCAAACTTCTACCCCATGAAAAAGGGGTGAAGTTTCCGCTACAATTCCATGTGTGCCTCCAGGTTGAACTCTCCGGGAAGAAGATGCAGTTTGATTCACATGTGGATGCCCAGTGATAGTTGTAAGCTGAGTGACTTTGTTGGGACACTTTTTTTCATGCACTGCTGAGCAGTTCATTTACCATGTTCATTTACCATTTACCATATTGTTTGAACTATTTTTCTTTCTCTCATGATTTAACACATTAAGTGGGTCTGTGCCACACTTAGCTGTCCATATGATATGCTTTGGATGACGTAGCATGATGAAGCAGCGGGTCCATGCATTTCAAACTCTATAAATCCTTTTGAACTTAGTAGACATATTGTCATTTTAACCAAATTGCTACATGTAAATTGCATTTGGTCAGGTTTGGTAACATTTTACAGGGATTGTTGCAGTACATCGACTGTGCACTTTTATTTTAGAGGTATTTTATTTAAGTCTGCCGACATAATATCCTGCTACCAGAGGAATGGTGATGCTGTTGCTCGCTTATTGCAGGATTGGAGTTTACAGGTGTACTTGTTGCCTATGAATTTACTTATCTGGTTATTTTGGGAGAGTGCCTTTTGAAACACTTGTCCTTTTTGTATTAATGGCTGTTTTGATGTATGGCGCCATATTGTTATACTCACATTACTCCAGGAAACACATTCAACATGAGATTAAAGCATTACCCTAAAGATTTTCTATTTTTAATGTTTTTGTTTAATAGTTAGTTTTATTTTTGCCATGCTTATCTGTTGTTCTATAAGAATGTTCATTCAAACATTTGTCTTACAAATATTTATGTTTGTATTTTATTTTTGGTTTGGTTATTTATATATATATTTTTCTATATACTGTAAGCAGCTTCTTTTTATTAAGTGCTTAAACTGTGTTTATACCATTCTTGTTGTAATATTAGAATGCAGGTTCATATATTCACTGCTATTGCAATCCTCAAGATCCCACCTGGCGCTTTGCAAACAGCCCAGGAGAAATGTGTAATGTGGTGAAATTCTTCATGTGTAAGTCAATGGGCTGGGTGAAGTCCTCAGGCACCACGTCTTGAATGACACACTCACAAATGCGCAATTGCGGTTTGGAGACATGACAGTGTAAATACAAATAATATGGATATTATTTTATCTCAGCTCGAGCAGACTAGAACATGTTGCTGAAATCTATTGGTTTGTAAATGCGGCCTTAGGGTTTTTTGCCTATACTATTTAAAATACTTTTCTTTCCTTTGGAGAAATATTCCCCTCATTATATTCAATGGATAACAACTCTAATGTTGGGGATGGCAGAGCAGGTGTTTTCCCTATTCAATTCCTGTGTTGGAATGTCCAGGTTTTAAATAACCCAAACAAGAGGACCCAGATTTTCTCCCATTTGTAAAAGCTTAAAGCAGATTTTTACAGGAGACTCATTTAAATGTTAAAGACCACCCGAGTCTACAAAATTAATTAAGGTTTAGTCAGGTTTTCCATTCTCAATTCAATTCCAGAGGGGTTGCAATTCTGGTTAGTAAAAGAATACATTTTTCAGCTACTAATGTTATGTCAGACAGTAATGGGAGGTATCTAATTGTAAAAGGCTCCATTTGGCACATCCCTGGACTATTGGTCAATGTCTATGCAATCCCTTTGCTAAACACTCACCGACTGATATTTGCAAGAGACAAGAACTATGTTATTGATCTGACTCTGGACCAGTCCAACCCCCCCAAAAAAATGTCTCCCTCTAGCATATGAAAGTCATTTTCTGTCTATTTTCCGACTCAGAATAGGGTACTGATCCATGAATATTTCAGAATGCACAGGCTTATGTGCATTCTTTTCACATGTACATCAATCTTTCTGCTGTATTGACTATTGTTTTTTGTTGATCAACCACTTTTACCAAAAGTAATGACCTCTGAATATTTACCAATTGATATATCAGATCATGGCGCCCTTACTCTTGGCATAGTTTATTTTCAATTCAACCCTGTACCCTTCCACGCTGGAGATTCAATCACCTTCATTTATCTAATGCAGATTATCTCTAACCTTTCTCATCGAAATAAAACCTCTCATCTATATACTGTATATTTCGTATACTAAGTGGATTAATGACACACTTTCTATTCCTCACTTTAAACATTTGAGTTCCCATTATACACCACCAATATTACTCAGTTTTTAGATTCATTAGAACTCCCACAGTCCCCTCTGACGCTGCAGAGAGCCTTGACTCCACCTGAGCCTTGAAGAGATGGGATAGGCTATCAAATCTGAACAATGCAGCACAGCTCCAGGTCCAGGTGGACTTCCAACTGAGTTCTTTAAGAAAGACACACCCATGGGGGTCCGTGTGGCGTAGTGGGCTAAGTTACTGCATTGCAGGACAGTCTATGTAATGATAGTCAGTGGTTCGAGCCAGACTTTCCCCAGACCTACTGCACGAGGCAGCACAAATTGGCATAGTGCTGCCGGGGATTGGGGTTAGATAATTCAGATTATCTATCCTGCCACGTCGCTCTCCAACAACTCCTTGTGTCTAGATCGGGCCCTTGTAAATTTAATTGCGGAAGTATAGTTGGTGAACGTAATCATGCCGTGCGTGCTCTGACTGAAAGTGAGGAAAGAGCCAGTGACAGACATGGTGAGAGTGATTATTTTGTTTTTAATACAGTGTCTTAAGCGTTTCCTGATTATTTTAATTGTTCTTGCATTACATATGTTTTTACACAGACGCAGGGTATGAAATAGTATTGGCATTATCTGTTTGTAACTGGTCCAACATCAACCTTGAGACTCTGATACCAGCTTTGCCCTGTGAGGAAAGTGTTTTACTTTTAAATGCAAATAAAAAGATCACTGACCTTAAAGAGGATATTTGGCAGCTCTCAGATGATCTAAGGAGGAAGGATTCTCTATTGTCCAGCCTCATTAATGTGGCCTGGGGGCAGTCCAAAAGAATTGCTGACCTCAGTGTAGCCCTCCAGGACCCACTCTGTGGGACACTTCCACCTGCCCGCAACAATCATCGTGCTCCACGCCTAATCATCAGTCATCCTGGGCTGAGGTGGTGGTCCAACATTGCAAGAGACACCCGGACACGCCTCCCACGCCACCCTAAGTCTCTCTAATCACTAAGCAGTCCTGTCGGATGGCACTCAAGTTCACCCCGCTGGTGCTCCTGCGGTTCCGATTCGTCCTGTTCTGGTTTCCTCTTCAAGGAGGACACCTACTGCCACTGCAGCCGCTTCAATACTGGTCGCTGACAGTGTTCGGGTGGCTTCTCAGTCCACTGCAATCATTCCAAGCACTGACCTTCTCCACACGGCGTAAGATAAAGATGATGAAAGTAGCTGCCACCAACTTTAACACACAGTGTGGAAATAGCTTCTGTTCTCTCCAGCCATCGTCCTCTCATCTCCCCGACCACAAGATTAGTTGTGGATGCCACAATTAGAAACATCAGTTTCTTTAACGCTGCCAAACACTGCCTTCAAGGAGCTACAGTGCCAGTTATACTGGACAAGCTTCCAGGGTTGCTGCGGTCACCTCCGTCCACCGTCATTTGAGTGATTGTGCACGTTGGGAGTTGTGATATAGCCTGTCTGTCACAGTGTTGGCAGGGGCAGCGGCAGGGTATGGCTTGGTGGGGCTACAGCCCTACCAAGAATCGTGTTTGCCCCACCTTAGCCCCACCATGAATTATCAACTGTGCTGACTTAGTTGCGTTTTTATGTGGTTTCGGTGCAGAGTATGTGAGCGGAGCGGAGTGGAAGCGCAGCGAGGAGCAGAGCTGACCCAGTTTACCAGAGCGCAGAGCAATATTTGAGCGGCCCAGAAGGCTCTCGCTGAAAATCGCTCCAGTACCACTACAGTAGCGCTCACTTCACATACCGTAGTCAGGACAGCCTAATGAGCCTCTACGTGTGTAGGTTACTTGGCTAGTGCGCATTGTTAATGTGTTATCATGGAATTCGCAAAATAGTAATAAACTAACAAAACATACAGGTGCAA
Organism: Umbra pygmaea; assembly: GCA_016801145.1. Lineage (NCBI taxonomy): Eukaryota > Metazoa > Chordata > Actinopteri > Esociformes > Umbridae > Umbra > Umbra pygmaea. The sequence continues at coordinate 29,401 of JACXGM010007582.1, forward strand.
AATCAAGATTATCTACAAAAATGTAGAGGTGAGGTTATATAGTGGTCACTATTAAACAGTCTTATGGAATATGAAAAGACATGCCTGTCTCTCGCAAGCACGATAATGTAGGCTACTGCGTGCACACGTGAACAGAAGTAATTGAGGTGCGTATCTATCTACTGGTTAGACTGAGTCATAAAACCAGCAATTAAAACATTTAGTTCATTCACTTTGTATTCCATTATTTTCATTTTATTAAAAAAAAATTATCTTCACAATATATATAGAAAATACATAGAGAATATTTCTAAAAGGAGATTGCACTGTTTTGAATTAACAGTTGTATACTGTATAAAACGTTTTTTATTCGTGTAGCTACATGGTCATACTTTCATGTTTATTTTAACAACGTTATAACAATTCAAGCCCATTTAGTTTCAATATTTCAGCGATCGACAAACATGGTCACACAATGGATGGGTTTTTTAATATTGTAATATGACTTAAAAAATAATTGGAGCGATTTTGGAGTGTTAACTCCGTTAACTATCTCCGTTACCTATCGTAGCTTGCGCTCTCACTTTTTCTCCGTATATAGTGTGTGTGTGTTCACTATAACGGAACATCGCACATTCGCACTGGCAGTTCTATTCTTTGGAAAAGGTTAACAGTACATAGAATATGAAATTGGTATCTGATCCTATTTACGCTAGAATCAATCTTAAAAAACTAAATATATAGCCTATATTTTTGGATCATCTGCCCATCCCTATTGGGTGTGTAGTGGACAGGTTTGCCAGACAAAATTAACAATTTGAAATGGCGCAAATATACTATTGTCTTAACTCAGTAGTAATTTCCACGTCGGTTGCTCTAGATGTAATTTGCGTGTGAAAAAAGGAGTCAGTCCGACGTGGTATTTCTAGCTACTGGGAATGATGTTATGCTCTATTATATTGTGCATGTACATTGAAATTC
>JACXGM010007583.1:5712-30468 GCA_016801145.1 Umbra pygmaea
TGCTGAGGTGTGATGGAGGCCCAGGATGCTTCGATAGCGGCCTTAAGCTCATCCAGAGTGTTGGGTCTTGCGTCTCTCAACTTCCTCTTCACAATATCCCACAGATTCTCTATGGGGTTCAGGTCAGGAGAGTTGGCAGGCCAATTGAGCACAGTAATACCATGGTCAGTAAACCATTTACCTGTGGTTTTGGCACTGTAAGCAGGTGCCAGGTCGTGCTGAAAAATGAAATCTTCATCTCCATGAAGCTTTTCAGCAGATGGAAGCATGAAATGCTCCAGAATCTCTTGATAGCTAGCTGCATTGACCCTGCCCTTGATAAAACACAGTGGACCAACACCAGCAGCTGACATGGCACCCCAGACCATCACTGACTGTGGGTACTTGACACTGGACTTCAGGCATTTTGGCATTTCCTTCTCCCCAGTCTTCCTCCAGACTCTGTCACCTTGATTTCCAAATGACATGCAAAATTTGTTGTTTTTTTGTTGTGCTGCTTCTCTGTAGCCCAGGTCAGGCGCTTCTGTTTCTGGTTCAAAAGTGGCTTGACCTGGGGAATGCGGGACCTGTAGCCCATTTCCTGCACACGCCTGTGCACAGTGGCTCTGGATGTTTGTACTCCAGACTCAGTCCACTGCTTCTGCAGGTCATCCAAGGTCTGGAATCGGTCCTTCTCCACAATCTTCCTCAGGGTCTGGTCACCTCTTGTCGTTGTGCAGCGTTTTTTGCCACACTTTTTCCTTCCCACTGACTTCCCACTGAGGTGCCTTGATACAGCACTCTGGGAACAGCCTATTTGTTCAGAATTTTTTTTCTGTGTCTTACCCTCTTGCTTAAGGGTGTCAATGATGGCCTTCTGGACAGCAGTCAGGTCGGCAGTCTTACCCATGATTGCGGTTTTGAGTAATGAAACAGGCTGGGAGATTTTAAAAGCCGCAGGAATGTTTTGCAGGTGTTTAGAGTTAATTAGTTGATTCAGGTGATTAGGTTAATAGCTCGTTTAGAGACCCTTTTCTTGATATGCTAATTCTTTGAGATAGGAATTTTGGGTTCATGAGCTGTATGCCAAAATCATCAGTATTAAAAGAATAAATGGCCTGAAATATTTCAGTTTGGTGTGCAATGAATCTAAAATATATGAAAGTTTAATTTTTATCATTACATTATGGAAATTAATGAACTTCATCACAATATGCTAATTTCTTGAGAAGGACCTGTAAATAGTGTTAAATGTGCAATATGTAATTTTTGGCCACCAGGGGGCTCTCAATCAAAACAATAGCAAAAGATGTACTTGGATGACGTCGGGAGGTTGCGTGGGATCATGGGTTTTGTTATCGTCGTCAATGACAACCTTCCAATCTAGCGTCTCCGGCAGAAAAAATGTTCATTGACAAAGTAATATATTGTTAAAAAAATTATTACATTATTCACGTTATAATTGGCGGCTCCCTAGAGCAGTTACAGGTTATATGACGCCATTTACGGGCGACATAATGAAACGTCCCGTGTCTTTGAATTATATTACAAATTTCTCTGGATTTGAAAGTTAATGGAAACATTTAGGATAATGTAAGTACACAACTAAGAAATATATATAATATATGTATAGTGATGTTTGGTTTTAATGCAAAGTATGTATTTTATTATTGTTTTGATTGATATTACATATTGTACCTTTAAGTTATCTCTGTCATCTAGTCACTATGATAAATTAATTAAATTATTGGTTCATGGTTCCCAAATTGCAGTTGTTGATGTTAAATTACCAAAATGTTCTATATGCATTGGTCAAACAGTACATAAAAATGAATACATAATATTGTACATTGTATTTTCAATGGCCATTCTTGGACCCACTGTAACTTTTTTCATTTGGTACAATACCACTTGCCATCAGTCCACCTATATTGTCCTTATTGACATAAATTGGTGTGACCTTTCTATTTATTTATAAGTGCTACTTTATGTGCTATTGCAAAACATTTTTGGTGGCCACAGAATTAGATTTGTGATTTAGTCTTGTAAACAAAGTTCCTGCTATGCGATGATTCAACTGGTTCTAAATTAACTTTTTGAAGTAATGGAAAAGTAAAGGAAAGTAATCAGATTATGTTACTGAGTTTGAGTAATGTAAAAGATCCAGTACTAATTAGTAACTGTCCCGTTATGAGCGCTGGTGCAGGAGTAAGAGGAGACAAATGTGAAGGTCAATGAGAAAATAAACAGTTTTTATTATAAGCCAAAACACAATATGAAAATAAAGGTGCTACAAAGAGCAAAACACTTTTACATTACCTAACACAACGTAAAACATGTAACAATGAATGATAGTGAACCAAACAGAAACAGGGAATTAAATACATGTACTAATGATGAATGATATAGGTGGATGCAAAGTCCGGGTGAAACAGAAAAGCAGACACATAATATGGAACAGGGCAGGTGAGTCTTGCCTCACCACACCCTGATCAGTCCAGGGGGAGCGTCGTTACAGAGATTACAAGTAACCCACCAAACCCTGGGTTCGGGGTGAGGAGATCATTCTGAAAGATAACTTGAGAGTTGTTCGGAGACTGCACCGGTCTGTACTTTTTGACAACAGAGGGATCAAGAGTTGGTTTCTTCAGGAGGGGGGAAACTCTTACTATGTTGAAGTCCATAGGGACTCATTCATGGTTGAGGGACTAGTTGATCAGAGAGTTGAGGAATTGGAGGAGGTCTTCAGAGACAGTCTGCATAAGTGAGGAGGGAATAGGGTCAAGTGGGCCTGTTGTTGGTGCGATCTTCACCCAGTTTAATTCCTTCTGTACCCATTTTGATTTCAGTTAATCACTGTTAATATACTCAGAAGCAAACAATCAATCAGATTCCAAACTCTCCACCATGCCCAACGTCCGAAGAGCTGTCCAAGAATGTCAGAGACAAGATAATAGACCTACATAAGGCTGGAATGGACTGCAAGACCATCGCCAAGCAGCTTGGTGAGAAGGTGACAACAGTTAGTGTGATTATCCGCAAATGGAAAAAACAAGATAACTCTCAATCTACCTCAATCTGGGGCTCCATGCAAAATCTCACCTGGTGGAGTTGCAATGATCATGAGAACAGTGAGGAATCAGCCCAGAACTACACGGGGGGATCTTGTTAATGATTTCAAGGCAGCTGGGACCATAGACACCAAGAAAACAATTGGTAACACACTGTGCCGTGAAGGAATGAAATCGCGCTCACCATGTCCCCCTGCTCAAGAAAGCACATGTACAGGCTCATTTGAAGTTTGCCAATGAACATCTGCATGATACAGTGGGTAACTGGGTGAAAGCGTTGTGGTCAGATGAGACCACCCTTACGATAAAAAGTATCCTTTTTTTTAAGAATACTTATTTATATACTAAGTAAACTAAATTGGCCCAATTTTAGTTTGTTTAGTGCACTTCAAAGTATACTTATAGTTTATTTTAAGTATACTTTTGTATACTTTCAAAAGTCACCTGTGTAGTGCACTTAGTAAATATGAAGTAGACTTTTCTAAATGTTCCATAAACACAATACATACAGTAATTTATAGACATTTCCATTAATACTCCAATTGATAATTATTTTAAATGAAGGATTATGGTGTCAAAACCTTTAAGCACTGTGGAAGCTACTGCTTTCCGTGGTGCTGACTACCGAGACACACGCAAGGAGACAGTTTAAAATAAATGTACTTTTAAGAAGTATACTCACAAAACCAACACTGGCTCATGGGGCAAACATAGAGAACCTGCTTTTAGTACCTCTAACACAGGGAGTAACAGGAAACAATGATGCCACAGCTGAAATGCACAAACACAGGACTCAAATACAGAGTAAACTAATAAGTACAAAGCTGGTGCGATAATTAAAGACAGTGAAGGTAGGGAAAACATGTGACCTAAGGCAGGAAAAGCAAAATGAAGAGGACACATGAAATCAAAACAATACACTACATAGGAGTAAATAAAAAGAACATGTCAGGTATCCAATAAGGGATACCATGACAAAAACAGTGTTTAAATTATTTAGAACTTCATGTCAGAACATACAATAAAGGAAAATTTGAATCACTGACCCTGGAAAAAGGCTAAATGAAATGTTCTAAAGAACAATAGAATACTCAACAAAGCTGGCCTCAGATGTTGGATAGGAAGAAGAGCCACCCAAATCTCTAGCCAAAATACAATTGTCTTCTCAGATCAAAGTGTTTCAAAACATGTTAATCTTTCAGACACTTTAGAATCGCACTTCTCCATCTTGTAAACCCACTCCATGGCATTGCAGAAAGCATGGCCCAGGCCAAGATGGGAGTTTCAACCTCTCACCTTCGCCCACTGCTGGTTCCCTAGATGTGGGCTCATTGGATGTAAGACCCTCCACTCTCACACACAAACAGGATAGAAGCCCTCCATCTCCTCTACTGTAATGGAAAGAGAAGCCAAGATGGCACAGGGAGTCAAGACCTCCCCATACATGAATACATAATCATTACTGGCTCAAAGCCTAGACTTTCCAATAACAGAACAACAATGTATTCAAGTGTTCTGCTAATGAAGGGCAACTATAATTAGAACAGGTTGCTCTGCTTTTCTTTTTTTTTAGTTTTTTTTTCAAAAACAAATGGTATATGCAACTTTTTTGTACATACATTGAAATGTAGGCTGATGACACTGGGTGAAGATTGTTAACGTTTTCTGTTCTGTTACACCAAAGATCCTAGAGACATCTTTGAAACCATTCGGGAGAATATTTGCTGTTAACCCCCGCCATAAAAATGCTGACATCCTCCTTTAAAGTAAGCCCCTCCCCCTTCATCACTGTAACAACTGTATTAAATGGGACTGTATTGTTTTCATTGATTCTGTCATGGCAACCTTGTAACAGTGGCCTGCTTTATAATTGGATTGTCATGTTGGAGCAAATAAGCTCAATTCCCGGGGCAAAGCAATAGCAACTAAAGAAATGGAAGTGGTTGTCTTTTATCTGCTTCAATGAGATGGTGAGATGGATTCTTCTGGTTGGTGAGATGCACTCGTTATTGATGCGTAATTGTGTGCGCCTTTGAGCGTGCATGAATGTCTGTGTTTTGATATATCAGGGATCATCCACCGTGCAAAACACTAATTTTGCACTCAATAATATATACACATAATAAAACAATGCCACCCAAGTGACAGTGATGGCAGGTATCAAGATAATTGTATGGTTAATGTACAGTGAAATGACTGTGAACTGAGAGACTAGACTATTTCTGTACCAGTTGCTAATATGTTCATTTTCCTCGTTCTTCTCATTCCGATGTGTGGCAGATATGTGACCTTTACATGAAAGTAAATGGGTGAAAGAATTTTAAAGAACACTTATTTTTCTCAGATTTTTCACTATCTGATACCATGCTGGTATAGTGATAGTAATGATTATCATGTTTTCCCTTTTATAAAAATGGTCTTGTAATGATTAGATATTTATATTTACTGACACCAACATGTAGTTATTTCTACAATAATGTTGGATGTGATTACTCTAAATTACAGACATTAATGCAAATTTAAATGTTTATCCTTGTCACGGATTGGACTAGAACCGAGGTTGATTCCAAATGCAGAGGAACACAAGGTGAGTGATAACAATAGTATATATTGTGGATAATAGGTCAGGAAAATGGCAAGCAGTAGGGATGACCGGATGTAGTGGCTGGAACCAGGAGAGTGAAGACCAGGTGAGTGGAGACCAGGTGGGTGGACACCAGGTGGGTGATGGTTGGTGGTTGGCGTCCGGAAGGCTGATGCAGAGGAGGGTTGAGGTCCGGATGGCTGGAGAGGGACAAGGTGACCAGATAAACAGCACAGATGGTTTCTGGAAATGGAGGCATGGAGAACCAGGGTGAGATAATGGCAACTCAGAATAATAAGGGCACAGTACTCAGACTGGCAATAATAGCTTCACTGGATAACAAAGAAGAGCACAGTGCTCAGACTGGCTGGGATAGTGAATTGGAACCAGACTAGAACACACTTGGTAGTACAATAATCCGGGAGGGACTGACTGCCTACAGCTCCCTAATAAAGGGAGGGTGGCAATCAGCCCCAGGTGCAGCAGAGGGAACAGGTGCTCAGGATCAGTGCTGATGGGACTGGTGCTCTGGGACTGGTGCCTTCAGGAGTGCAGGGAAAACAGGAACTGGTGCACGGGAACATGATGAAGACACAAAACATAGCGACAACCCAAACACACACACAAGGGAGCCAGGATCAAGGGATAGGTACACAAGGAAAAGGGAAACAGGTTCAAGGGGGCAAGTTCCTGACAATCCTTTTTCTGTTTAAATGATTGAATCATCAAAACCACCACTTATTGTTAATGTATTAACTCATTGAATAGTGTCAACAATAGGTGAAATGTATACTGACATTTCTGCACACTTTCCAATATTCCACTTCCCTTTGCTGTCTGGAAATGAACAGGTGGGAATGGATAGTAGTATAAAGTGTTGAATATCTAACAAATGTAATACTGAGTGCTTTCAGAAGTTGATTGATGATATTTCATGGGAACAAGTTCATATTTGTGGCATGTGAATAGTGCTTACCAGACTTTCCTCACATCCTTCAATGCTGAATGTCATCACTGCTTCCTTAAAGTTAGACCTCATAGGAAAGCAGCAGATGGCTTCTGGAAATTATGGTTTATAGCCGATTTTCAACACTCCTTAGTAAAAAACAAAATCTGTCTCAAAGATCCCTCACCATTTAAATTAGCAAATTAAAGGGCCACTGAATCCTGATTAGCACAGGGGTTACAATGAGGTCAGTGCAATTGACCAATACCATCCAGGTTTAGGGGGTTATTAATAGAATATTCTTGCTTAATCATGCTGTAGTGACAACTTGTGGTGGCTTGGCTATATGAGTGCTTAATCAAGTTAAATGTCCGTAGATTGCATTCCTTCATGTCTATAAGAAATCTAGGATTGGTTTCCTGGTTTTGAAAACAGCATGATAAGAACAAAAATGGCTTTGAATGTGCTTCAGATTACACATATCTTCAGATCAATTGTACAGAGTCATATGGGAGTTGATGGTCTGTAATGAAGCAAGATAATCTCTAAGAAGACTCTTTATTTTTTCTTTATTTTCCCCATTTTCTCCCCTCCCAATTGATCTCATCCAATTTTTTCCAGAGTACCCCTGCTACATCGGCAGCTCTGCAACCCTCCCTTGACAGATGCAGGATGGTGAAGGTTGCTCACATGGTTCCTCCCACCACATGTCGCTGAGCTGGCCATTTATTTTTGCACTGCTCATCCAACACGAAAGACTTTAGTGAGCTTAGGTACGTGACGATTATACTCACCAACTATACGTCCGCAACTGAATTTACAGGCACTCGATCTGCACATAGGAGGTTGCTGGAGAGTGAAGTGGGAAGGTAGATAATCTGGTTTATCTATCCCAAAACTGGGCAGCGAAGCCATAGTCAGGCCTATACAGTACCACTAACAATCATGGCATACTGTAGTTTGTCTTGCAAGGCAGTGACTTGCCCACTAAACGATGAAGACCCTCTAAGAACACATTTGACCCATCTACTTAAAAATGGATACATTACAAGGAAAACTTCAAGAACCTAAAATAAATCATCTGTTTATAAAGAAAAAGATTTCCACAGCTCTCCTTTCAAAGTCTAATGTTCAAAGTAAATCCTACAGTTATCCCAATGTAAATGTAATAACTTACATTTAAAAAAAGCAGAAAATCTGAATGAATTAAAAACAGTTTTCTGTCAGTTTCAATGGAGAAAGAAGATATTCATAACTTAAATGGGACCACCAGTAGTGTAATAACATATTAGTAATTTAGCAGACAATCCTTTCTAGAGCTTCTTGTGGAAGCAAATACCATTAAATACGTTTGCTCCAGGACAAAATGACAGATTTCCCCTTGTCTGCTCTGGCCCAATGCTCTTAAAGGAATACTTCACCGCTGGAGAGATGAATACATATTTAAATTGGGTAATTTATGTATTAGAAACTTAAAAATGTCTAAAGGTTGGAGCCTTGTAGACTGAGAAAAGCCAGAAAATGTAGTTTTGGCCCATAGAATGAAAGCCAACAACTCCCAGAATGCACTTGCTTTGCTGCTCAACGAGGCCACTCCCAGGCCATGCCTACCGGTTAGAGAGGGCAGGAAATCGAAACTGAAAAGATGCCATATTAAGCTGTTTTATACCATCAAATATACGGCATAGGTTACCGTACTAACAATTTTTTATTCTTGTCTTGGCTGGCACACCATGTAAGACGTCGGTCTACAGAGTCAAACTTTTCACCTAAGGTAAATATTTGTATTCTGAAACAAAAAACTGTTTTGGTTAGCTAGCTAGCAATGTTATGCTATTTCTGCATCAAGTGTATGCATTAGTTACGATTGAATACAAAGATTATGCTTCCGTGAAACCAAAATGACACCAAATTGTGCAGCTGTAACAATACCTACTTATGTATATGTAATAGATTGCAATTATAATATGTGTAATACGTTAACTATATTTAGCTGGCAAATTAGACAAACGCAACAATGTTGTGATTTCAATGTAGCAATATGTCGTATTCATAGCTTTGCCAATCTGTGCATAAACATTAAATACGTGACTTTTATGTATAATTGTAAAGATTGACTTACATCTTACTAAGACTACTTGCTTTTCTTTCATAATCATAGGATGGGATTGACTCTTCAAACTCCACTGCTTCTACAAGCTACCCAGCAATCTTCTGCTTCGTCCATCCAGTATTGTTACCTTACCAGTCAGCTAAATGTCACAGGCCTATTATAAATAATGCTGTTTATTGACAACTCATTGTTTTTTCGTTCACCACAAAATGTATTAGCATTGAATGTAATAGATTTGTGTTACTTGACTACAATTATAAGATTATGAAGGACGAATTTTGGAAGCCTTTCACGTTTGTGTCATAATGTTGTAGGTCTAGCAAATAATCAAAATTAATTACAATTCTCAAATAGTCTGTGTCACGGTGAATTTGTTTTTATATTTTCAGCACATGCCATTTAAAAGTTATGTGAATGGCCCTGCTTTATACCACTGGTTCTCAAACCCCTCCACAAGGAATCTACATGTATGGGGCAAAACTGTTGTAAATATGTTTAAACGAGAGAGATGGCTTTTGGGTTAACCTGATGGACTATGCATAACCTGCATTTATTATCTTCATTAGAGATGTTCATTCAACTGGAATATTTGTAGAACCCTAGGCTGCTGGTTGCATTGAAATCTAGTAATTTTTTGTATGTTTTTTCTTTATTTTTCAAGAGGCCACATTTACACAGGTAGCCCAATTCTGATTTGATAAGACTGGATAGACTTGCACCTTATAAAGAAAATGCAAGGCAGGACCATATCATCAGAGTAGCTTAGTTGCTCCTCATATGTAGTAGGGTGAAGTCAGCTAAAATGTGCAACTTTTTGGTAAAGGGCTTATAATACCATCAAATAAGCTATGCATGAGATCTAATGTAATTTTTCAGCCCTGCCTGCCCTGAAAACTAAGACCAATCAAAACTCTTGTTACAAGTCAACAAGTGTTGAGGCAACAATGTAAGATAAGTTATTGTGGATTGCTGTAAAGATATTAAAGGAGTGTTCCACAGTAAATCAGTTTCATAGTATACCATTTACAAACGTTACCATAGATGATTAATGTCATATACACGTCTGTACTTTTTAAATATATCAGAGAAAAGCCAATAGTATATTTCAGTTCCTTTCGCATCCACTGGGGTGCTTCTTTATCCGCCTAAATTTGAGCTACCACAACTCCCAGAATTCCAAGCAAATTTAGTGCCCGTCCCCTTTTTGAACACACCGACACAGAACATGGGCATTTCAACAGCACACCTCTGTAGAGCTTGACGCTAGAAAGTTATACATATTTGTTTTTGAAATTGAAGTCTAATTTCTATTCATCATGCCCGTTTGGTGTTCTGTACCTGGTTGCAGAAATTACAAGCAAGCCCAAAAAGGAGTAATCTTTCACACTTTACAATGGGCTATAAGAAGTTAGGGTTTGCAGTCGGCATTTTAGGTCGGAAGATTATGAAAGGGATCTACGTGCTAAATTACCCGGCACTACAGTCCGAAAGCGGCTGAAAAACGATGCAATACCATCCACCTTTCTTTTATCTAGAAAGAGTATCCTATATATAGTACGTATAGTAATTTACACACTCAGCTAGCTACTAAATACAGCTGGCACATTTCACATACAGTACAATAACATTAACACACAGACACAATGTGTGCTCCATTATCAAGGTACAGAAAATAGGTTTAATAAACTTACTCATCTTGCTACGTCTCTTTCCATGTGTGCTGGAAAACTTCAGTGATTCAGTCACGCATATGCGGTCGTCAGTCATTTTTGGTTCAAGCCTTACAAGTAAAGCTTGTCCACGATGTCCTTCATTGTATCAGGTGATTTTTTCTTCAGTAAATGTGGATGGACATATTCCCACAGAAGCACTTAGGCAATTAGAACCGGGTTTCAACTGCATTATTTGTAGAACATGCTGCTTTGTTGAAGCTGAATATCAAACTCCATTTGTTGTAAACGTTCTTCGGTGTACTCGGGCGCAAACATGTATGGTTGGATGTCACTCAAAATGTAAAAGCATGTTGTAAAATTCCTCATCTGCAAATCCTAGGTTAGTAGCAATTGTGTTACCAGCGACTTTGTTTACAAACTGTTTCACAGAATCGAGAGAACAAGCCGGGTGGGCGGGGCTTGGAACAAGGAAGCCAGCATTGTAGTTCTCTACATACTGAAAAAATCATACCACCTCGTCTGTTTAGCATTAAAACGGCTGATCGAAAAGTCACAGAAAGACAAGCCATACCATAAAAAATCAAGGACAACCGAGGCTTTAAGGAGTAGGTTTGAAAGCCAGATCAGTATAACAGGGATGATTATTTTCGCGTCAGAATACATGCCTACATTCATTTTTCCTATCTCCAAAGTCCATTGGACTCACACGGTGACGTCAGCGTGTGAAAATTCCCTGCGAAATTTGAAATCTTGCTCTTACACTAGCCAGGCATGGGTGAAACATATCTCACTGTTCCACAAATGTCTGGGGGAAGCTACTAGCACCTCCAGATAGCTGTAGGGTGAAGTATCCCTTTAAGAGATGACGCTAAAACATTATTTGGCCCATTTTAGATGACTTCACCCTACTTTTCTCCAATTGAAATCACTATTTCTCTAGGCAAATACACATTAATGGAGCAAAACTGAGGACTATAACAGGAACCACAACCAATGTGAGTTCAAACATTTAATTATAAAACATAATATGAACAAATTAAAACTGATAGCTCATCCAGAGCTTCAACAGTTTATTTATAGCTATAGTTTATCCGTCAGGAGCTCGATATCTGTCTGATGTCCTGAAAAACACAGGCAGGTAAAGAAAGACGATAGCATTTCCCCAGTCTCTCGCTTTTCAGGACCAATTCCACAAAATGACGGTAGGTGTTAGCCAATAGTCTGCAAAACAGTAAGGACAACGTTAGCAATGCAAGTTATTTGCACCTACAATAGGCTAGCTAGCATGGATGTATGCTTACTGTTTTGTTGGTCAATACAAATGCGTTCAAAATAGCCCAGTCTCACATTTCCAAACGAATGGTTTTCCATGAGACTGGGCTGTTTTGAACGCATTTGTATTTACCTACAAAACACTAAAGACAACGTTCGCAATGCAAGCTATTTGCACCTATAGTAGGCTAGCATATGTAAATATAGCCTAATGTAGGTGCAAATAGCTTGCATAGCTAACATTGTGCTTACTGTTTTGTAGGCAGATACAAATGCTTTCACAACAGCAAAACATACATTAGTTTGGAAATGTGAGACTGGGCTTTTGTGAACTCATTTGTATTTACCGACAAAACAGTAAGCACAACGTTAGCAATGTAAGCTAGCATAGGTGTAAATATAGCAATGAGACCTCAGCTGACTGACATGAAAAACAAACAAAATACTCACTTTATACTAAGGCATCCATCCCTGCAGGCTTTGGCTGGCGTTTTCAAATTAACCTTTGGGATCCTCAAATACGTTTCCAGGACACACTTATGATCAAACCTGGCTGGGGTGCTTTGTTACAGATTCTGCCGGTGCCATTTCCTCAGCAGATTAAGCGATTTCTTCAAGGAGAAAATGGCATTGCTAAATTTCACAACAGCAATAGGACTCTATCTGTGTCCATATGCGGACAGCGAGAGCACTGACACCAACAGTCCGCCCCAGCTCGTGACTGCCCAGGCTCTTGCTCCTTAGCATCAGTCAGGTTGCTTGTTCCTCAATCATCCGCAACTGTTCCTCGCTGTATTGCGGCTCTTTCTGGCAGCCACAAGCATTGGATTCATGCACCCGATCTTCAAAACCCCCTTCTGCCATATCATCTTTAAAACTACCCTCAGCCATTGTGGTTAGCCTACAAAAATATTACTCAGTTTATTCCACAGAGCAATAGCCTGTTCGCTTGGCTTCAAGATGGCTGACAATTTTTGAAATTCTGGAAGTGAGGTCCCACCCCCTATGGGCGAGTTGAAAAAATGCGGAAGTAGCTCCTCCTGCTGGCTGTAGTTCATAGCCTCTGAGCAGGCAAGCCTCAGATGACGCAAAATGACGATTTTTGCGTAATCTGAGGCCTCTTTCCCATACAACCAATACAGAGACTTCACATCCCAGGGGGGTATGAGGGATTGATCCCAGTTATTTCTAAAATACTACCAGGTTACTACTGATACAAAGCTTAATGCTAATCGGTGAAGTATCCCTTTAACTACTATACTGTCTGGCCTAATTAGAAATGACCAAATATGTCAGTAAAAATGAATGTGGCCTAGTGAAACCCTGACTGTTAGATAATATATTGCAAAGCAGGATTCCAAATGAGTTAATTGTTTGCTTTCTCAACCACAGCCTAAATATATCAGGAGCCTTGAGGAAATGTAGGAAGTGTTGATTTCTGAAATAGAAATTAAACTCCTCAAATATTAAAATATTAAATTTTCCCTGTGTAGTATTTGAGTTTCTGAGTGAAAACAGAAGAACATTATCTTTCAGTGGCCAGCTTCCAAAAGATGTTTAGCTTTAGCTGTTCAGTTTAGCTGGGACATGACTTCCTACACTATGCAGTGTATATTTTATTAGTTGAACAGGAATTTCAATGAGGACATGAAGATTTGTGCTTCCACAGTGTTTGTCAATGGGTTTAATATATTTTATCCATTTTAGGCTGTGGCGTTGTGTCAAGAAATACAGTTTTACAGCATTTGCAAGCTGGTCACATAAAAGAGAAATTTGTTCAGTATTACAGCTTTAATTCGACAAGTAGCACATTTAAGGCAATAGTCTATAACTTTCAGAGCCAATCTTAAGTAATGAATGTACAGTAGTCTGTTACTGCCAAGACAACAGAGACATTCTGGTCACCTCAACGAACATGTCTCTAGTCCTTCATTTCCATCTTTGGTAAAAAAAGAAAATAAGTTTGAAGTATGAGAAGCTGATGCTAGTTTGGAAATATACAGTATGAGAAGCTGAGGCTAGTGTGGAAATATACAGTATGAGAAGCTGAGGCTAGTGTGGAAATATACAGTATGAGAAGCTGAGGCTAGTGTGGAAATATACAGTATGAGAAGCTTTGCTGTGAGTATTGTTTGCTGTGAGGGTTGTAAACCCCTGTGTTCATGATTAATTCTGATAAAGTACAAGAGCTTATTCCACACTCTCCACTTGGTATAGCGTTATACTAATGAGTTTTGTCCTGAGGAGGTTTAAACCTATGTGTTTGCAGAGTACGATGTGCTGTACTGTAATCGTCCTGTGAAGGTTAAATCTATGTCAAATCTCATTCCGTGTTGTGCTGCAATAAATGTTCAGAGAGTGTGTATCACCTTGCATTCCATAGATTATTTGTTTTGGGCATACTGTCGTCCGTTTAGCACTAGAGCCCACTGTTTTTTGTTAATTTGTTTTTTCAAGAACACTCCCTGTAAATATACCACAACCACTATGAGTTGTGTCTGTCACCTGCATTCTCTCCACTACAGTCCCGCCATTACAGTTGGCCCAAAAGTGTTGCAAATTTGGTTTATTGATATTCCAAATGAGTCCAAGAAATAATGGCCATCAAAGGTATTTCCACCAAATATTATTTCTGGGATGTGAAGACAATCAATGACATCACTTTTTGAATTTCCTAGTGAAAAATATTTTACTCATTTTCTTTTTTACTTAAAAAATATGAATATG
Organism: Umbra pygmaea; assembly: GCA_016801145.1. Taxonomy (NCBI): domain Eukaryota; kingdom Metazoa; phylum Chordata; class Actinopteri; order Esociformes; family Umbridae; genus Umbra; species Umbra pygmaea. Next base: position 20,078 of record JACXGM010007583.1, read on the forward strand.
TTGTGTATTAATAAATGTAATCTGTTTTATGTACTTTTTTAGCTAAATCTGATAGCTGGATAACTGATGTTCATTAAAATTACTGTTTACAATATCGCAGAAATAATTACTCTTTCAGTGAACAGAAATAATTTATCTTTCAATGAACAGCTTCTTGAAGGTGTAGAGCATTTATTTTAATATATAAAAAATTGAAAAAAAAATAGATAATTTCTTATTCTTATCAGTGGATTTTTTGCTATTTAAATTGGAATTTCAGTGAGGAAATTACACGTTGGTCAATGGGCGCACACCAGGCCATCTTTAATATAATTTATGCATTATAGTCATATTTTTGTGTGACAAACCACTGAATACTGAATCATAATCCTATGTACATTGTTTACTTTATTATTAGAATATCAAGAAATACTGTGTTTACCCTAATTTGTAAGCTGGTCAGCTGGAACAATATAGTAATTTTTTATTTACAGCTCAATTTCCACACATACTGTAACACGATTTAAGGACTAAAATCATTGTCTTGAAGTGTAGTATTCTGACAGTATCCAGTGGTCAGTCAGAGGGTTTGTTAGAACTATCCAGTGATGGTTCTTCTTTGCATTTTCCAAACCCGTTCAATCCACTTGTGCACCTGGAGCATAAATCGTAGTTGTTGGTTTAAGAATGCACTCCTAGCATGCAGGTTCTGGTGAATACCTATTGGTTAGCTGTATGTTGTTATAAGTAACAGTATGGCTTTATGACGTTATTATAAAATTCATTTTTCATCAACTTTTCATGTAATACATACTGTAGTTCAGAAAAAACAAAATCACAATCAGTGGGAATCCCAAGGCCTCATCAACTACCATACATTTAAAACGTTATGAATTGAAGATGGTGGTATGTTTGTATTGTCAGAAGGACTGGTGGTTTGGTTGATTTCCTTTCTTATTTTGTGCAAGTTTAATTTACCCATATCCAATTTACTGCAAGATTGTCTGGGCCAGCATATACATTTAATTGCATATAACAAGTCATAATTTTAAAAGAAATGTATGAGGCTAGACTCATCCTCTTACTATGTGGCTCCATCTGGCCCTCTGTATAAGAAACTTAATATTATGTCCATCTACAATATTAATATAGTCCAAATATGCTCCATCTATAAATACCCATAGACTTCCTATTCAACCCCTCCAGGCATCTTCAGTGTTAAATTCATGCATATAACACAACACACTCAAATAATCTTCACCCTCCTCAAACCACTCATAGTCAATTCTCAATCGTCCTCTGAAATTGCAACGTTCACATAGCTTTAAACATTATCATCTCTCACTAATTTAAAACATAGGCTAGAGGTCGTCATGATGTGCCAAACCGCGTACACCCGCGAACACCGGCACACACCAGCAGGCACGCACACACAAACACACACACACTCACAAACACACACAGCCTAACACTTTCTCCCTCTCACTCACCCACAAACACACACACACAGCCTAACACTTTCTCTCACACACATTTGTCCACCGCGGGAATTGAACCAGCAATCTTTGGACTAAGAGTCTTACTCCGTAACTAGAGCCATCTGACTCCCAATAGAATGAGGATTGCTTTTTTTATGTGGGTCCCTTTTAGTTGCACTGTGTAAAACGATGTCATCTACTTCTAGCCATGGATAGGAAATCTTGCTAATAGCGTGGAATATGCTAGACCTCTGACAACGATGAATCCCTTTTGTGATGTACAGAATTTTCCTAAATATATATTAAGACACCTAGAATCGAGAACAAAGAACATACAATCCATTAATGGTTACTAAAAGTAGCTACATGGCAATGACTAGACTAACTGGAAGAGTATACATAATCATTTGATCAGCCAGCATTCTCAAACCTACACAGATGGTATCAGAATTAAATTTATTTCCTCACTTGCACCAAATAAAACAGGTGTGACTTTTGCAGTGCAATGACTAGTTACGAGCCCTACCTACAGTAGTGATAACAAGAGTAATGAAGTAATTAGCAGAATACAATGTACAGACCTGGCTGAAAATTTTTTGTCCCCCATACATGGAAGATGTTTAAGCCCATGGGAGTGTATCCAACATCCCTGGATGTGGCCGCAAGAGGAAAATGTATGCAAGAATGAAGAGAAGTATGGTTCGAATTGTGGAGAAAGAACCAAGGAAAACTTCAAAGTAGATCTAAGCCAACGTTCACACTTCAAGTCATACCATCCATTGCTGTCAGAATGAAAATGAGCTCCATTGTAGAAAACCCAAGAAGAACCCACTTTTCCCAGAGAAACACAAAAAAGTCTGACTGGGGTGTGCGAGAAATGCATGCAGGCAAGCCACATTTCTTCTGGGAGAATGTCCTTTGGACAGATGAAACAGTGGTAGAGCTTCCTTGTAAATCTTATCAACTACATGTTTACATGAAAATAAATGAAGCTTTCATTGGAAAGAACACCCTCCCTACCATAAAACACAGAGGAGGCTCAGTGAGGCTTTGGGATTGTTTTGCTGCCTCTGGCACTGGGTGCCTTGAATCTTAGCCGGGCACAATGAAGTCAGAAGTCTATCAGCCATTTGGAGCAAAAATGTACAAGCCGTGTTGTAAGAAAGCTGTGTCTCAGTCACGATCAGGGCCCTGCAGCAGGATAATGACCACAAACATACCCCGAAAAGCACACAGGAATGGATGAGAAGAAAACCATGTGAATGTCATTTATTTTTGACAATACACTCATTTGTGCAACACACTCCAAAAAAAGTTAGGAAAGTTAACATTTTACCACTACATAACATCACCATTTAAAAAAATAATACCTATTAAGCATTTGGTCACTGAAGACACAAGTTGGTTAAGTTTACAAGCAGAATCCCCCCCTGCCCATTCATTCATTATTCATATCCTCAGCTGTGCAACTGTACAGGGCTTTGTTGCCTTATTTTGTGCTTCATAATGTGCCACACTGTCACAGTGTGTAGTGGTGTGAAAGGAGCGAGACCGAGCAGGAATGGAAGATGTTTTTGTATTTATTCTGTAGAAGCATCCAGGAAGTTACCAGCCAATATAGTACAGGTGAACAAGTACAGCGAGTGCACAAGTGATAACATAAACTTACTGCTCTTACAGTGGCATAGGGCACTGGAAACAAATAATCTGAGTATACGTACAGCATACGCAATTAGCTCGAGCAATACCACAATCTTTTCACAATTTACATACAGTATCTCCTAGATAGACTTCTAAAAATAATGTAACGTACCTCTACACTGACAATACAATAATGACGACAGCTCTCTCCAGTTAGGCAGCGCCTTTATACAGAAAGCTTAACTAACTAACAGCTATACGTAATCATCAACAGCAACAGATATACAAGAATACTTGCCTAACCTACTCTAAACCCATAGCGACTGCCCAACTGGAGGAGCTGTCAACTTAAAGGGACATAACCAGAATACATATTCTAAACACAATACTACATGCAAGGCATTGGAACACAAATAGGCTACACATAAACAGAACTAATATATATGAGTCCATACTCAGTCCCTGTTAATGCTAGCCCACACTGGGCTGGGCGTTACACACACTGTCATGGTTGGTAAGAGTCACACGCAGGTTTAGGTTTTCACAAATTAAGTTGGTATATTAGGTAAATCACTCCATAGAGGCAATTAGTAACGACAATCAGACTTCTCTTAGGTCCAAAATAAGTGCGGCCTCAAATGCCAGGCCCAAATAAAGAAGATGCAGCACGCAGGCTTCACGATATCAGATATCCACAGATGACAATAACAGACAGTGAATGGAGGGAATTGGGGAACATTTATACAGAGGGCAGATTACGCACACGTGCATAAGATTACGCACAGGTGCATAGGATTACGCACAGGTGCATAGGATTACGCACAGGTGCATAGGATTACGCACAGGTGCATAGGATTACGCACAGGTGCACAGGATTACGCACAGGTGCATAGGATTACGCACAGGTGCATAGGATTACGCACAGGTGCATAGGATTACGCACAGGTGCATAGGATTACGCACAGGTGCATAGGATTACGCACAGGTGCACAGGATTACGCACAGGTGCACAGGATTACGCACAGGTGCATAGGATTACGCACAGGTGCATAGGATTACGCACAGTTGGTCAAAAATGTACTGGCCCGGACTGAATTATTATGGTACTGGCCCGAAAAATAAATAAATATTGTTTCTTTACATAAATGCAGGGTTTGTCTGTGTGTGTAACCAAAGAACTTCATCCATTAATGTATTTCCCCTTCTTCACAATATGGTAGGTGAGTTGTAAAATTAATATTTAGTTAATATTGCCTAGCCCTGAGACAAATGTACAGAGGTAAATGATGTGCATTCTAAACTAAGTGCGGCTGAGTTCACAAGTTCCAGATTAAGAACAAAATGACCAATAACGGGAGTTCATTATTAACCAGTGATCTATGATATGAAAGAATAGAAATAATAGAAAATGATTAATTATGGTAACTAATTTGGCATGTCTGCTGAGCATGCTCTGTTCAAGACAGTAACAGAAAATAATACTTTATAAACACAGTAAATGTCTATTAACACACAGAGATGATATTACTTTGTAACGGGCATCTTCTGTGTTTAAAAGGACTTTCGGTTATTATCTTGAAGGAAATGTAAAAAAATTAAAAACACTGGTAATTTGTTGCCAGTTCTTCAAAAAAAAATGTTCACAGATATATTTTGCAGAGTACTGGTCAGGGATGTAGTGGAGGCTAAATGCACGTAAACGCCGTTTACGCACTGCCGAAATTCGGAAATAGCGTTTACCCACCTCCAAAGTGCATTTATCCACCTCCAAAGTGCGTTTATCCACCTCTAAATGTGTTTATTCACATCTAAATTGCGTTCATCAAACTTTTAATAGCCTATCGTTCCTAAGCCATTCTTAATTAAGCTTATGCCGTTTTAGTTGCATATTGTTCATTATTAGTTTCATAGGTTGTTAAACCTAAAATCACGACACAGCGCCCCGCCCCCATAATCATTTTATTTTTGAAATATGGTTTACTCACCTTTTAATTGACTTAGTTATCGTTTACCCAGTTAGTATTTAGTTCTCAGCACTGAATGTGCCTCACGTAGCTACAGCGCGTTCATGCACTATTCTGTTCAGAAGCTCTCATCTCCCCAGCCAGTGCGCGTGACTCAAAGACGCAGCAGACGATGTGCCAAACAAACATAACTTTTTAATAACGTCTGTATTAGCTACAGTATGGTATCAGCTAACTCCTACATCTGTTTTAGAAATAGAAAAAGTCATACCAAACAAAGCAGTCTCTTGGAAAATGAGTGTAAAGAAACAGGTAAGAAAATAGTTTCTCATATTTCAGTCAGTTGTCTACTGTATCTATCAAGCTCTAATCAGTCAGTAGCTATAGCCAGCATAGCTTAATCAATGCAAGAGCTCTGTACTGTACTGCACATATTTTGCTATATTTAGCTCAAGTACATAGCCAAACTATCAAAATACAGTAACTAATTAAAATAGCTAACTTAAAAAAACAGGGTTCATATAATAAAAACAAAGTTGTGCTGAGACAGGATGCCATTCAGGAAGAACACTTTAGGAGAGAGGGTAGTGCTTTGGTTGTGCAAATTGTGTTTTTTGTTGATAATATGGCTTCATATCATTGTCTAACCCATTGAAATAAGATAATTTCAAACCTTGATTTACAAAGAGAAGTGCTATATTAATTCTGCAGATGAGCTGATTATTAAATCATGTGTGCTAGTTTACGATTACCACAAGAACATGAACGATTTGGTTGTTATTGGTTAGTATTGCTTACATTTGATAGTTATGTATGCTTTGATCTGTTTGTTATCACATACCTTACTGTATATCCACACTGATGCACATCAGCATTTTGCTATACATATTTGCATTGCAGCTCAATTGAGCTAAAAAGACCATAAAAAGATGACACATTTCAATATGTTTTCAAATAGTATTTTATATGAAATTTGTGTCAAGTCCAAATAACATTTTGTTATTCATGGGATGAATAAACTAATGTGGATTGAAATGCATCTGTATCAGATTTTGTGTGAAATGGACCAAGGGCCCTATTTATATACCTGTATTAAAAGCAATGAAATGATAGTTTAAAAATGAAATATGTTCTGGTTGATATTGATGAGTCGTTTTAACATGATCGGCGTGAAGAGTTGATAGTTTTCCCACCATTTTATTTACCACTACACCACTGCTTGGTACCATCGAATGATAGCATATTAGTGATGTCATCAGGATACACATACTGTACACCGGTAAGCCGTGGCCCACCTTACCGGTGACTGTGTCGTGGTCCACCTGATCACAGAATGTATAGTTTACCCACCTCTTTTTTACCACTACACCCCTGGTACCGGTATATAGTATACTTTCTATGTGATCGTAAACATTCAGACAATTCAACTGAAAGCAAATGTAAGTATAAATGTTAGTATTTAGTCCCTTGCACACAATAACAGCAGTTAGTCTGCGATGAACTGATCACTAAACTCTTGGTATCCTCCTTTAAGATGCTTAGCCTTTAAGCCTTTACTGCAGGCATTTTGAACTGTTGCTGGGAGTTTCGATCTTCAGTCTCATCTTCATCAAATTAAATGCATGTTCAAGCTGATAAACAGTATATCCAATGATTGACTTGGCTACACTGTAAAAGATATCTGTGAAAAAACAATAAAAATGCTTTTGTTGCCAGTACTTTTTCAATTATTTTAGACATTTCCTTCAAGACAATAACAGAAAATACTTTATAAATGGAAATCTGAAAGTGCTTATATTATTTTTGGGGAAAACATATATTTTTTAAATAGCAAGATAGGTGATAGGTTCTCATTGGTTGAAACAAATTTACCTCATGTGGGACACTGACATATGAATGAAGAGCAATTAGACAGTTATTTACAAAAAATTACTTTGCTTTAGAGCTTAGTTAAGGAGTCAGGGCCCGGTTCCCCAAAACGTTCTTATCGCTAAGTAGTTCTTAACCTATTCCTTAACCTCTCTCTTAACCTTATGGCACGGTTCCCGAAACGTTCGTAGGCTAAGTATATCTTCTGTAAGTCACACTTTCATAAGGTTGGTCTGGACCATTTGTAAGCTCTCTCTTAGCGGTGTTTGAGCTCAAGCCGCTAGTCGCCACCACTGTGCATTAGTTTTTAGAAATCAGTGCAGCGCAGTACAAGTCAAACTATGGTATGTTGACAATGTTGTAGCTGAAAAATTATTTCATGGACATTTTAAGACTAATAATAAAATATGTTCGCAATGGATACAGGCTTATTTATGAAATTGATTTAATTTGGTATCAGAACTAATATGTGGTAATTAGCCTAGGCTATTTCGTAATGTCATTAAAGCGTTTAAATTGGAAATCGCTTTTGATAATAAAAGTCTGGCAAACAATTTGGCTCTAAATGGCTAAGATCTAGAAATGGGTAAGCATGGTGGTGTCCAGTAAGCGGCCAACTATGGCAGTGATCCAACGTGTCCTTGTATTGAATCAAAGACAACTCAGAGTCCGCGGCCATGTCAATTGTTTTATTCTGCAAAACTTTTGACATTTTGCCTAACGTTGCTATATTAAAAAAATGTTGCCTCCCAAGACAAGTCATTATGGAGCTGCTGGACCTTCTCAGACCTGCGCTTGCCAGGCTGATGTGGCAGAATTTTGCTTTAAGCCCTGAAGTCCAGCTGCTTGCAGCGCTAAAATTTTTTGCTACAGGGAGCTTCATCGAGGTCGTGGGAGACAGAGCCTACAATGTTGCACATGTTCACACACGCAACGTTGTCGAGTGTGCAATTGGAATCTGGAAGCTGCGCTTTCGGTGCCTGCACAAGTCGACAGGTGGACTGCGCATGAAGCCTCACAACTCTAGCGCAGTTACGGTGGCAACGGTGGGGTCCTCCATCCTCCACAGAGGGCTGCCCTGCACGCTGCAGTGGTTGAGTCAAGGCAGCTTTTGATTGCAAATGTTTTTGATTGATTTATATTTTCGTTTTGGAATAACTTGCTGAGCTATCATTAGCCATCATCCATGATTGAATGGACTTTTCTTTTGATTCGTATTATGATGGAATGTTTATTTTTTTGAAAAATAAATGGTATTTTCAAACCTTGCATCCATTAAATGTTCTGTGTGTGATTCTAATCCTTTAAACCTTTACTCTATCATGCCATTGTGTCCATTCCATAAATGGTCTATGCAACGCCAAGCATTGACATGCTTCTCTTAAGGTTGGCGAAGGAGCCTACACCTTAGAATTTCTCAGTCTAAAGTTGACATGCCCAAATTAGCACGTCACATTACTGATTCATGTTCATTAATTTATTGGGCATTGAACGCAGGTCACATCCCCGCAAGCAAGAGACGTCATTTCACCTTCTCGGTTTTACCCGATATGGTCCGGCTCTGTGTAACCCACTTCTAGCCCAAATAACATTGAATCTGGTTCCATGTAATTTTATTCCAACATATTTGCGAGATGTAAGACATTCCATCATGTTACCAAAGTCAACTGTAATTACAAAGTGTTTGGCTACATTTATTTGCCATATTGAATGTGTAGGCTGTGCGTAGCCACGATTTAGCTCGTAGTAAGACGGGCTATTTCCCCGCAAGCAATAGCCGTCATTTCACCGTCTCGGTTTTACCCGATATAGTCCGTAACCCACTAGCCAAAATAACCTTGAATTTGGATACATGTCGTTTTGGCCAAAATATTCTAACGAGATGTATGATATTCCATGTAAGCAAAGTCAACAGTGATTACAAGGTGTTTAGTTTAATTTATTTTACGTCCTATGCATAGGCATGTGCGTGTCCACGATTTAGCTCCTACCCAGCAAGCAATAGCCGTCATTTCAACGTCTCGGTTAAATATAGACCCGACATAGTCCGGCTATGTGTAACCCACTTCTAGCCCAAATAACATTGAATTTGGTTACATGTCATTTTTTTCAAAAATAATTGCGAGATGTAAGCCATTCCATTATGTTAGCAAAGTCAACTGTAATTACGAAGTGTTTGGCTTCATTTATTTGCCATGTCTTATGTGTAGGCTGTGCGTAGCCACGATTTAGCTCGTAATAAGACGGGCTATTTCCCCGCAAGCAATAGCCGTCATTTCACCGTCTCGGTTTTACCCGATATAGTCCGTAACCCACTAGCCAAAATAACATTGAATTTGGATACATGTCGTTTTGGCCAAAATAACTAACGAGATGTATGATATTCCATGTAAGCAAAGTCAACAGTGATTACAATGTGTTTAGTTTAATTTATTTTACGTTCTATGCATGACGTGTTTTTTTAGCCACGATTTAGCTCTGAATTAGACAGGCTATGTGTAGTCGGCTATTAGCCCACACTTTTGTAAACATTTGGATTAGCATTATCTTTGCTGTCATATAACATTCATAGTCATACACATTCTACGATATTATTGAACTGTCTTTCATTTTAAGTTCAATAAAAATTCAATTTCAATTCTCAACCGCTAGATGGCACAAGCGAAGCGCTACTGAGACATGACTACTGGCAACGCGCGACTAGATCACTGATGACAGATCTCGCGATATACATTTCATTTTCAAATTTATTTTTCACGAGAGAGCATTAACCTGTCGAAGAACAACGGGCGAGCCGCACTCAGAAAACTTCAACATTTCTACTTGATCATGTATGTATGTATGTATGCGTGTTTGTTTTGACATGTTCATTATTTAAGTACATAATTTGTTATGTGTAGGAACTGTGAGAGACTGGCGTTAACCTAGCAGAGTATATTTTTCCTCCAAGTTATCGAGTCGGCTATGGCTGCAGCCTGGAGCCTCCCGTGTCATGCCCTCTTATCTCATGCCCTCCCGTCTCATGCCCAGACGTGTCAAACGGTAAGTTCGGACGGTCAAAAATACGAAATCGCGAATTATTTTCACATGTAAATTCATATTAATTCACATTTAAATTCGTGAGTTTGTTTGTTGCAATCAATTGAAAATGGTTTAAATTGTTAAAGTAACAAGTTTAGCCATAAATATATTTTAACCATATTAACCATAAGCCTTAACCAAAAGCCTTACCCAACCCCTTACACTAACCTTAACCACTCTGAACATGGCCGTAACTACCATTGAGGACACCGAGGTCATGACCTCGGTATTTTTTTCTAGAAGTGTCGAAAATATATAGCCGACGAAACAATTATCCTTGCATCAACGGACCGTCACGTGACACGTACTTGCAGATACTGCTGTCATGTCAAAACGAAAGTAGTCGGCTGTAGCGGAGTGTTACCTTAACCAATTAAAG
>JACXGM010007584.1:0-10604 GCA_016801145.1 Umbra pygmaea
ACACACACACACACACACACACACACACACACACACACACACACACACACACACACACACACACACACACACACACACACACACACACACACACACACACACACACACACACACACACACACACACACACACACACACACACACACACACACACACACACACACACACACAGAGGATACTACCACTACTTAATTAAGACATATTAGGGTGTGACCAAAATTATAACTAAAGATTCAGCTCAATGATGGTTCCAATCTAATGTTGCGGCCAACCGCATGTCATTGTTTTTTAGACTGATGGTTAAAGCTATCGGCTGTTACGGTAGAAAGTACTTACTGCCAATATTTAACATAACTCTATTAAGGCTAGTTATCTAACTATATATGATTTATATATGGATAATCGGTATGCTATAAAAAATGTATACCTACAGCAAAGTAATTTATTTAAAAAATGCTTTTATTATATATCCTGTTGTATAGCCTAATTCAGTAGTTACACGGGACAAAAAACACACTGATCAGCATAATGGTAAATAAGGAAAAAATGTGGTGACAGCATAGGCTGTAGATGTTTTTGGGTTAATCACGAGAAGTACTTCATTTTTTGCCACGTTAGGTAAAAACTGCATAGCGTTGTGTGACATATCAGCAGGGTACACCAGAGCAAAATGAGTTAGGCATTAGGGTTCAGCAGTCAACAGATTTTTTTTGTCCTCAATAAGAAAGTTTGGCTAGAAGAAGGATTTTTATTCACAACAACTGTGCTCTCCCCAACAGCAATATTACATTTACTAAATAACTGCCTTTTGACAGGTTCATAAAACAAAGAAAGTATTTGATGATTTTTGGACATTTGTAATCGCCTGATGAAAACCGTATTACTGTACATAATCACTATGAGATTAGTCAAATGTTACCTGATTGAAGCAGCTAAAATGTAGCTTTGCATCACTTAGCACATCTTTGTCAACTTCTATTGAACGATACTTAAAATAATTTTTCTACATAAACGTTTTATAACATTTGCAAGTGTAGGCCCACACTGACTCATGGGACAACTAATAAAGGACGTAGCTCAAAGAGAACACATTTTGACAGGCGTGTTGACATGTATCATATTTTCAACATGCTGTGAAAAATAGTTCAACTCAAGACATGCTGAAAAATTTACTATTGTTTACTTTAAAGTCAGGACAGTCGATCTATAATATTGAACCCTACTAAGAGGCTCCTAGGATTTATTGAATTCATACATTTCAAGAATGTCCTAGAACATTTGTATTTACTCAGATATTTTACCAGTTGGACCAGCTGTATATTGCCATCTATAGCGCTGTAGAATCATGCCAAGAGAAATGCTAAGCAGTACACGTGGTTCATATTCACTGCTACTGTGAAAAAATAAAGAAGGATATTAAGGCCATTAATCTTTCCTCAGTCACGCTTGAATTCTTTAGTTCTCTTTATGCTTCAATACAGTCCTGGAATGGAAATAAAACCCTTCAAGAAATGTATTTGCTGACACATTCTAACAATGTTTTTTTTCAAGTAACTTTGACCATAGTAAGACATTAGCTGTCCAAATGCCTTTAAGAGTTTAAAGTCAAAAATTAATTTGGTATATATTTTGAGTAGAAATGTTTGAAACATGAATTTATTTAATTCTGAAACAAACATTTATTGACCACGTAGCTGTCCTATTCACAAGGCTCATGCTGACTACAATTAGGACACAACCGTAGCTTGGTGCTGAGACATTGGCAACAATGACATGCAGCCTAGAAAGCAATGGGAGCCTCTGCCTATGGGAGCTAGGCTACACAATGCTGTGCTGGTGAGCATGGAACCGGCTACAGCTAGAGTGACAACATTCACCTGGAGGCTCATCAAGACTAGTGACACTGTTCTGTATTTCTACAATACAGAGAGATAGGGGGATAAAAACACCTGACAGAGAGAAAATAAAGAGAAAAAGACTGTCACAGACATTCTGATGTAAACATACACAGGGTTAGTGTTACGCTACACCTAAATACTTCCTCAATAATGAAGTGTTAGCTGAATAATTAGCAAAATTGACAATATTACAAGGTAAGGCATTGATAGCGTAATGATGGATTTAAGGCAATTCTAGGTATTATTATTGTGGTAACATCTTCCTTTTGTGGTAAATGGTGCAGAGGATGCAGTGGGTTTCTTACCGTCCTTCCACAGCTCGGCCACAAATTTGTCAGTGGACTGGTGCAGCAGAGTGGCCACGTTGTCGTTCAGGGGGTCCATGTTCTTCATCAGCCACTCGTCTGCCTTGTAGTCCACCTGGTGGGATAACAGAATGTCAGAATCAACAAGGCCTGAGACCTAACTGCCCTACCGAGATGAATAAAGTGCAATTGGATTAGGCCCAATTTTTGAAAGTGCATTACAATAAAACAACTTCAGTTCCAACTTCAATTTGGAGTATAGGGTGAGAGTTCAAACTGGTTTAGACAAAACACATTTAGGTACACTTAGTTTTAACACTGGCCCCTTCTATATTCCTGTCAATCAGTAGCGGCTGGATCCCTGCTGCATTACTCTCCTGTCAGCGCTCAGGTGATGATAGTTCCTCTCAGTGGTATTCATACGGTCTGCTATCGGCTCATGGTTTTATATATGAGCTATGTGGGAGAAGGACAGGCCACCGAGTATCTAGCTTCCATTCAGGGATGCACAAAACAGAGCCGGCCCTGTCCAGTCAAGTACAGGCAGTCCTGTTGTGCACTGTCACCACATCTGTTCGGTATTAGGCAGATGTTGACGTTAGAAACACACTCTTTTCTGGAATGATTTAGTAAAATCAGGAATGATTTAGATGCAAAACAGACAATGCAAAACATTGTGCATTTAAGACCACCACCACCACTGAGGAACGCCTAGGGGGAAAGATCTACACTCACCTAAAGGATTATTAGGAACACCATATTAATACTGTGTTTGACCCCCTTTCGCCTTCAGAACTGCCTTAATTCTACGTGGCATTGATTCAACAAGGTGCTGAAAGCATTCTTTAGAAATGTTGGCCCATATTGATAGGATAGCATCTTGCAGTTGATGGAGATTTGTGGGATGCACATCTAGGGCACGAAGCTCCCGTTCCACCACATCCCAAATATGCTTTATTGGGTTGAGATCTGGTGACTGTGGGGGCCATTTTAGTACAGTGAACTCATTGTCATGTTCAATAAACCAATTTGAAATGATTTGAGCTTTGTGACATGGTGCATTGTCCTGCTGGAAGTAGCCATCAGAGGATGGGTACATGGTGGCCATAAAGGGATGGATATGGTCAGAAACAATGCTCAGGTAGGCCGTGGCATTTGAACGATGCCCAATTGGCACTAAGGGGCCTAAAGTGTGCCAAGAAAACATTCCCCTACACCATTACACCACCACCACCAGCCTGCAGTGTTAACAAGGCATTAAGTATCCATGTTCTCATTCTGTTTAAGCCAAATTCTGACTCTACCATCTGAATGTCTCAACAGAAGTCGAGACTCATCAGACCAGGCAACATTTTTCCAGTCTTCAACTGTCCAATTTTGGTGTGCTCTTGCAAATTGTAGCCACTTTTTCCTAATTGTAGTGGAGATGAGTGGTACCCGGTGGGGTCTTCTGCTGTTGTAGCCCGTCCACCTCAAGTTTGTGCGTGTTGTGGCTTCACAAATGCTTTGCTGCATACCTCTTTCAGTCAAAGTTGCTCTTCTATCACCTTGAAGCAGTCGGCCCATTCTCCTCTGACCTCTAGGCTCAACAAGGCATTTTCGCCCACAGAACTGCCACATACTGGATGTTTTTCCCTTTTCACACCACTCTTTGTAAACCCTAGAAATGGTTGTACGTGAAAATCCCAGTAACTGAGCAGATTGTGAAATACCGGCCCGTCTGGCACCAACAAACATGCCACGCTTGAAATTGCTTAAATTACCTTTCTTTCCCATTCTGACATTCAGTTTGGAGTTCAGGAGATTATCTTGACCAGGACCACACCCCTACATGCATTGAAGCTACTGCCATGTGATTGGTCGAGTAGATAATTGCATTAATGAGAAATTGACAAGGTGTTCCTAATAATTCTTTAGGTGAGTGTAGTGTCTAGAACTAATTGATTGATTTCTGAAAAACATGATATGCCCCCAGGAACATTGCTATGTGCAAAGATTTTGGGCTGTAGGATCTAATATTTTTAAAGATGTAATCCACAGTAACTTTTAAATGCCTACAAGCAAACATGGGGAAAAAAAGACCACGCTTTCCATGATACAACAGAAACCAGAGGCTAGGCAGACAGGTATATTATGTAGAGGGAGACAGAGTAATGGCACAGACACTGGGCCAAGCTGGTTCTCAAACCCCCGTCACCAGGGAGCATGCGTGGTCCAGAGTCGGGAGCAAAGACTGCTACCCCAAACTCTTTCAGTATTTTTTACAGGAGTCTGTGTTTGAACACAAAAAACGATCATGTTAACTTCCGTCAAACAAGTTGATGTAATGGACAGCGCCGTACCTTGCCAGCATAGTGGATGATGCAGAAGTCAGCTTTGTCCTTTAGCTGTCGGGGCTTCTGGAACTTTGGGTGGGTGCCCTGTTCCTGGACCAGCTTGTCAATGAACGTCTTATCCGTGGCCTTCGGGAACCAGCACTCCTCATCCAGAAGAGCCAGGACACCCGGAGGGTTCGCCTGCCAGACAGAGGTGTAGTTATGTTTTAATATGACACATAGTAAGAACACTTTATATAACACAACCTTTAAATGGGTGTTCTTACAAGTCAAGTTCAGAAGTTCCTTCTCCAATCGCAAAGTTATACATGAATCATGGGTAGGGTTGGGTTTAGGGCTGCAACTAACAATTATTTGGATAATCGATGAATCTGTCAATTATTTCTTCAATTAATCGGATAAACAGACTAACAAATATTTCCATAACTATAAAAGACGTTATTCCAAATTGACAATTTTGACACAACATACCTAAATGTGTGCTGTAAAACATGTGCAAAACATATGTTCATTTCTTTAGTAAGGTGCAAAATATGGAATTTTTTCCCTTGCTTAGACGGACCTGATATGGTTAAAATTATTGTCTACAAAACAATTATAGAAACAGCTTTTATATAACATAGTTGTAAATAGCCTTATAATAAGGCCTGTTACATACCGTAATTCCTCAAATAAAAACCGGTAGTCAATTAAACGCCGGGCCTCTGATAGTGGCCGGGGGCGTGTTCAACACAGACAAATAAAGGCCGGTCTTAAATAAAGGCCGGGGGAATATTACGCGTGATAATCTCCTATAAGGACCTTTCATATAATGTGCATTTCAGTTAAGCGTAATGTACATTTCTATCACTTTAATAGATTCAACAATATAGTCATGCTATTTTCGGATTATGGTACTTCTGCGAGCTGCCGCTCCGTATGTTTTTGTTCCATACCTAATTTAGCACAAGTTACGCTACCCACTACCAGGTTGAAACACTAACTCAGGG
Source organism: Umbra pygmaea (assembly GCA_016801145.1). Classification (NCBI taxonomy): domain Eukaryota; kingdom Metazoa; phylum Chordata; class Actinopteri; order Esociformes; family Umbridae; genus Umbra; species Umbra pygmaea. Next base: position 5,529 of record JACXGM010007584.1, read on the forward strand.
TAGTCGCAACTCAGGTTGGACGGAACATTTACGGAATGCCAGCTCGTGGAAGCAGGAAACAGTATCGCTATGTATAATTGTCCTACTGGTATTTCAGTCAATGCGGCTGTACGTTTAATTCAGCTTGGTGTTGTTTGTATGAACGTACAGGTAGATGGCAGTAACTACATTGGAAAAAACATGGCTCCCATTCAGTGCAAGCGATTGAATCTTCAAAAACTTTTTTCAACTACGCATTGGATTTGGAACGGTTACAAGAAGTGTTGACACTGCGATAACAGCGTAATGCAGCAATAAAAGGCAAACTGGAACAAGGATTTACACAAAAATATAGCCAATTATACTTATCAAACAGAGGGAATCAGAAATAAAGGCCTGCCTCTAACAAAAGCCTGCTTCAAATAAAAGCCAGTTGCCTTCTGCAGTAGAGGTAAATAAAGGCCCCGGTCTTTATTTGAGGAATTACGGTAGTTATTTCGTTGCTTTATGTATTTTTACCTGTTTATGCTTATTTTGACATTAACTGTTATCGATAAAAAATGACTTATTTTGGAGTTTCTACTGTGCGCAACAGTAGTTGAAAAAACGATAAAAGTAAATTGCGTAGTGAAACATTTAACAAATTACCATCCCCGAAGGAGGTACAAAGTTAGCATATGTTGTAATACTGTAATAGTAAGATCTGGTTTGTGTTTTAAATTAGTTCTGCACTATAACTCTTTCTGTTTTTTTACTTTAGCACTGCCAGATAGTGTTAATGAGCTTGCTAGATTAACGTTAGCTCTACCGCGTCTGCTCTACCACAAACATTAATTAGCCAGCTAGGTAAATACACTTGTGCAATGTTGAAGTGGATTTGATTTAATAAACCAAGCTGGATCGCAACAAAACACCGGCTATTTGATAAGAACTACCTGCTGTGGGAGGAACTATTCCTCATTTTAAAACCCAACGCATGCTATTATTATGTAGTAACTTATCCTGCTGTTGAGTCCCCTTCGCCTATCGCTCCAACCTTTTTTCTTTTCAAGTGCTCCCTTATTACGGTGGTGCTCCGGTGCAATGCCATTTATGTTTTACAGAGTTTGCACGTAAAACTTTTTTGTTTAATTTAAAGTGAAGTTCTGCCATAATATCCAAGATTTCAGTCAGACAGTTTAAAATGTTTTTTGTTTAAGTGACGTAGCTCCACCACACAGTGAACAACAAAATAGACCCAACGAATTGATAATGAGATTTGTTGCCAACAATTTTAATAATCGATTGTTATCGATATCATCGATTCGTTGTTGCAGCCCTAGTTCGGTTATGGTACTGTTCCGGTTCCTTGTTTCGTTACCAATTTATAATGTTTTTTGGGTTTCATTGATAATTACAATTTCAGTAACATGTATTGCTATCTATGTAGTACTAGTCAATACTGAATTGGTGTAATTTCCTTCCTATTGGAATATAAACACAGAAACACAGGCTAATTATTTTCCCTGGACACAGAACATGACCCACGCTGGGGTGCCAAATTCACCATGGCAGGCAGTGGCCCGTATCCACCAGAATTAAATGCGCTTACTGAAGACTCCATAGTTCAACGTGCAAAGACGCCTGTACCATACCACAGGGAACTTTGGTTTATACATTTTTTGTGTACGATCAACACCCACTGCTTCAAATTTAAGAGCTCAAGAAATTAGTTGATGAAGCACACACTTTTTGTGAATTATTTATCAACATTTCATGGATTGGAAACCAGAAATTCAAATAATTTTGGTAGTTATTGGTTGTAACAAGAACATGCTACCCAAATCTACTCATAGGTTAGACCATAACACAGGTGTTTACAAAAGTAACAACACTACAGGAGGACAAACACACATAAACACTCACTAAACGGATACTGACCGGCCTCTCAATGAGATCGATGCACGGCTGCAGGTCCAGGCCGAAGTCGATGAAGCTCCACTCGATGCCCTCCCTCTGGTACTCCTCCTGCTCCAGGACGAACATGGTGTGGTTGAACAGCTGCTGGAGCTTCTCGTTGGTGTAGTTTATGCACAGCTGCTCAAACGAGTTTAGCTACAGGTGAGAGAATAAGAGTCAGGCATATCAACTGTTTCAATGTATTTTAACTAAAAGGAAACAGTGAACAGTGAAGAACAGTGAATTGTTTTGTTCAAAACAAAAGAAAAAAGTAAAGCACAGTTAATTAAAGAATGCATATTTGCTTTTTATGAAAAATATTTCACACAGACATTTTGTCATATTGATTAATACAATCAAGCAATCAGAATATCCTCCACCAATCACATGAAGGCGATCTTACAACTTATAGTAGTGAATGTACATAGTTTCATACTTTGTTGTCCTGAACCCTTTTTCAAAATGTTACCTTGTGTTTCATGATTCTGGCCTAAACCATTGGTTTCTGGGAGCAATTAAAAGATTTGATCGTTTTGTTGTGACACAGGACTTCTCAGGATGTGTTCAGATTCATTGTGCAGGAGAAACAAAGTTCTGTGTGGGAGTGGTATTTGGCCAGACCAAAGAATTTGGGTAGCCAGGCAACTGCCTTTTTACTGTGTTCATTTGAACCACTGGGATTTTTTATAATTTTCACTGACCAGCCCAATCAATAACTAAACTGATTGATTTTTATTTGCTTGTTTTACAATGATCCCAGGACTGTGGTGTACTTTCATGTTCACTTGGCTCCAACGCTGCAGCCAAGTCTCTTGGTGGGGGAATAAACAACAGTCTGAGGGTTTTTGGCATCAGGTTTGTCATGGGTCATTGAGGAATATCAAACGATCCATCTAAGACAATGTTCATGTCAGTAATGGTTGAACTTTGCAGAGGGTTCAAAATTCAAAATAGTCTCCTAGGTCCACTATCTTATTTCATGCTAAAGATTAATCAATCATCATCAGTGCTATAAAAAATATTTAAATGAATCAATGGTCAAGATGAATTTTTGTTGAGTGCAGAGATCCCTTTGGAGGGAATTGGTCCACATAAAAATGTCAATCTTCAAGAAAAATTTTGGCTACAGCTTATTTCCCACAAAAATATTTTTGGAGTGTTAGAGTTTAGTGTAGCGGTCTAAGCTCCCGACTGACCACACATGCCCCCTTGGTAACGGGTAGGGATAAGCAAGTACACCATTATCTGTATCTGTATAACCAAAAAATCATTTGTACTCGGAAGTGGCCGTGGCCTAACCCGGAAGTTGTTTTATTTAAGCCTGAAATTAATATGGGTTGATCAAAAGGTGCTATATTTAGTAAAAAACGATTTATAGAACAACCTGAGAATTGAGCTTCAGAGCAATGTTTTTGATCACAAGAGTAAGATAACTATTCAAAATGCAAGAGAAAAAGTCTGTGTGTGTGCTGTGCACTCAAACATGTATGCTATATGTAGGATAAAGCCTAAAGAAAGCCTATAAATATTGAAAGGTTTAATTAGTTATATTTATGATTATACATTTTTATGAGATATCGTGAGAAAAATGTGTCAGTTGATGCACTAAAATCATTTTGTAATCCAATATAAATTCCCAAACAACCTCAATAATTTCAAAACTACTCTCAATTCTAAATTAGCACAGGCTGAAATGTTATTTATTGACTTTGAAGCTTCTAATAAAATAGATTTCCTTGCTCACCTGAATATTATCATAATCGATATAAGGACAGCTTCTTGTTGTCATACATGTTGCTAACTGACATCAACGTTTTGTTTAACCACGGCTTAATGTAAAGCAAAGCAGTTTATGAAGCCCTGAAATAAAGGCAATTCTCTAAGGAGCCATTCCAATGGACTTTTGTTTTTACAGACGAAACATTTTTTTGTTTTTACAGACGAAATACATCGTTTTTATAATCAAAGCCTACCTTCTTTGGCATCAGTTGGACCTTTCATAACTTATTTCCTAACGTATCTTTTTAGAAATGCCCTGCCAAAGCTAACAGTGCCCACTGCACACAGACCCTATTGGGAGATTGCGCACTCTCTCCCCTGCTCCCAGCTCTCTTATCAGCTTGTTGTCTTTAAATAAGCTTTGTGTGCACTATATTATTCGCACAGCTTATTGAGACATTAATGAACTTCAAAAATGTTATTCTTTAGGATGTAGCCTATTTGATTTAAATTGTTTATTTATCCTCATAATGAGACTGATTTATTATATTGTATTATTTGATATTATTGTATTGTTTGACCACTACACTATGGTGTGTAGTTGTCGACACTACCAAATTATGTAGATGTACAACCAAAGAAAATCTCTGCTGTTGCTTCTCTGATGTTTATAGATTTTTTTTTCAAGAGAGAGGTTGCTTGTGAAGAGGCGAGACTGCATCTGTGTGTGTGGCACTGCCACGGTCTGTGTAGACGAGGAGGCGGCACTCTGTGGACAGCTAGCCTATGACAGAACGATCTGTACACAGACACAGCTAGCAGTGGTAGTATTACCCAATGAGGATTTTTCTTCATCACGAGTATGGAGAGCCACATTTCACTCGGATGATACTTTTGCTTGAAAGAATTACATTATCCGTACTGGATATGTTTCAGCCGAGTTACTCCTAGTAACAGGGTTTGAACCCCGGCTTGGCCACTGTCTGCACCCTTACTCTCAGTTTCTCCCTGCATGCTTGTCTCCCTAAACCAGCAATCTCCAATTAGCAGACCTTGGTCTGTGTCCCGTCATGGTTCTCTCCAGACCACAACACATTTCTCATAAATTAATAATATTGAAGGAGCAACTCATTTTGTCAACGGGCACACTTTAGCCAGCTCAGGGGAGATACAAGGGTCTCACGTGCGTCATTTAAATCAGTTCATGCAACATAGCCAATCAAAGCAATTGTTTACAGTGCATGGAATTCAGTAAATTCTTTACTGCCTATATTTTAGCGTCAATGTTGCTATTAGGGCTGTGTGATGTCACGATTTAGACATCATCAGAAAAAACAGTTTAAACATTGTTAATAATAAAAAATATTATATTTTTTAACCCATGGAAGTGGTGTATGCTTTGTGTAATACAATGGGTGATTTGGTGGGAATAACACACCG